>JAODAC010033254.1:0-14053 GCA_027575185.1 Mimaenictus wilsoni
GGGCCGGCTTTTGGACTGCGCTAGCGCGCAGTGCCTGCGGCGCGTAAATTTTCGTGCAAAATGCGGTGTTTTCAGAAGCGGGCTAATCCAGAGCTAACTGGCAGTTAAATTGAGCTAACCTAACTCGAACCAAGATCCGATGGCAGTTAAATCAGGCTAACCCAGCCAGGATCGTTTCAGTGACCGATTCGGACGGACGAGCACACCGCCGGATCCGAGGATGCTGAGGATCGTTTCAGTGACCGATTCGGACGGACGAGCATGCCGTACAATGCTTTGAAAAATTTCACTGGACTCATATAAGGACATCCTAAGGTGCTAGCTGAGAAAAATGGGATAAGATATCAGTGAACAATTCAGGCTATACAGAATGTAGAACAAAACAACGAGAGGATTGAGATACAACAAACACGTCTTGTCCACCGAGGACGTAGGTGAATTCACACCCAAGGATGTCGTAAGGTTTATTAACAAGTAGAACAATAAACCTGATCTGGTCGCAATTCCCGGGAGGCTAGTCATATTCTCTTCTTCTTCTTCTTCGTACACCCGGTTTGTCGCTGACCAGGCATAGGCCAGTGGCCTGTCATTCGTTCAGAATTTTTCTGGGTAACTATGAGCATATTAATTCCCTTTTGCTCGGTTGCTAGCCTTACCCAGGGTGAAGAAGACTTCTATAACGACAACCACAGATGTTAATGTGGTTGCCGGAGCGTCATATTCTCTAAATTTATTATTCTTTCTTGCTGTATTTTTTAAAAACTTCCATCTAATTTTTGTCACAGAGTTCATAACATATAAACAGAATTTTCACCTGACTAAAGAGGTATTCAGGTTCGCTGATTATACTAGCAGCATGTTCGCTCCTGTTTTCGGGAAACTAATGGAGGCAACGAGAAATATTTGTATGACTGTTCATGTAAAAACTGGCGATTGAAACCGTTGGTGTTTTCTTCTTGGAATAAAAGACCGTTGGAAACAAGAGTTAATGAAGGTGCGTATTGGCTCAGACGGCGGTTATTGAGAGGGACCCCTCAGAAACGTGATGAAGGACATGGAGCCCGACCCGTTGCTACAAAACGCAGTTTTCATACGACGTAAGGGTTTGCCTAGGAGAGCGTAGGTTTTGCTTTGTACATCCTGAAATCCTCATGCCTGACGACATTGGTCAGCCAGCAGTATGACAGAAACAAATGTTTCTCCTAGATTTACTGGCTGTGGTACGACGTCGTGGTGTTTTTGTGGGTAATTCAGCCGACGTTTTGCCCGACTGATGGTCACAGCACTTATAATTGCGAAAGTAACTCTAAAATTAAACGTATTAGACAACAAAGAACAGGCTCCTTCTCATTCTTTTGGAATCTCAGAAACGTCCGTTCTACAAATTTGGTAACCCCGTATACATTTTGTTAGTTTCTAATTGCTTTTACAGACTTCTCATAACATATTATTCTGAGTAACTGAATCTAGGTTCACTTTTATCAAGCCCTGAATACCTCATGCTCAGCCTTAAGATGATTTAGTCATAAGCAGTGGTTGAGGTTCTGGTTCCGTGCAAGTTAGAGTATTTTCTAGTTGCTATGAGGTTTTAATTGACACGTCTTGCAGCCTTTTCCCACATGAATCTGTGGAGAGTCTATAGAAAGGCTCTGAACCTAGCAGCTTCGACTTTATTCCTTTCGTAGCTAGTTTTTTATAATATTGTCAGATTTAGTTTGATTGGATAGCGATGTTAGCTTTGGCTACGTGATTCATCCGTCAGTGGATATGGTCTTCAGGTTCTCTTACTTGAATTATACTCTGATCTAATATAAGAGGAGCTCTTCCTGAGGCTGATTTTCTCACCATTCATATGTCTTAAAGCAGATCGTACTCCTATCAAAAGTTAGGAGATTGCCTCACTCTTCAAATATAAAAAATCAAGAATATAGATAAGGAATTTCTAAAATAATACGTAACAAAGCTGCAGTTTATTGACTATTTAAAGACTAAGAAGCCCTTTTGCTAAAATTATAATATGCGATTCAGCAAACAGGTTGAGTTTTGGCTACACCTTAGGAATTTCGTATGAGAGCTACGCGAACGCGTATAATTGGAATTGGAAATGAGCTGCACCGCTTGGGGACCGTCTTCAAACCGCGTCTTTTGTCCTGTTAGTTATTGTTGTTCACGCGGTGATTAATAGCTGGAATTAATTCGGCCGATTTCGCGTCTCTGTATTTTTCAGCCAACGACCAACGGCTGCTGCCTATTGTCGGCCACTCATTCATTATACGCCGACCGGTTCGCTCCGGAGCGTTTTAGCAGTTTGCCAAAAAAGGCACTAACTCCAGCACAGCGACAAAATACGAAATAACTTAAAAAGTAACCAAAAAAGCTGCAAAATCAACAATCAACAAAGATATTTAAATATATGCCTACGCTAAAAAAATAAGTCTATGCATGTTTTATATGCTTGGCCAGTTCGATCGCATATTCATTAATTTTTCAAATTTAATCCACAATCTTCGACTAAGTTTAGAAGGTAAAAATGCGTTGAGGTGATGTTGATATTGTCGATGAAAGCGAGGACCAGCGTTGTGAAAAAAGATTGTAATTACCACGCGCGTAGGATAATTTCCTGTGCTTCAATTACGTTGCTGGCTGCCGTTGGCCTCCGCCATGCCAGAATTAAAGAAGAGTTAATTAATAATAAACTCGGCTATAATGATATGTCAGGTTTGATGCTACTGTGCAGCGGTGCGCGCTCGAGAAAAGTACAGAGTCACAAAATTTCATTAACGTGCTCGCGCGGTGTTGAAGACTTGTAGACGCAGTTCAGCCAGCACCAGGTAGAGATCTCTTCCAGCAAAGGCATGTGGGGCAAGCTACTGGCGACCGTCATCATTATCGAGAAGTTAATTTAGTTTTTATTCAATGCATCATCAGCACTGGTGTACGAGTGGCTATATATGTTGTATATGTGTGGAGCCAACAATGGGTTTGAGGGTAATTTCCGTGGAATTTTCGAATTTCTTACGGAGGATTAATCAACACTTTCAAAATTGTAATTTTTCATTTAGTTTTTTTTTCTGGTCATTTTTCGTTGTATACCAAATTTTAACTCGGAATTGTTTTCACAATGTTGACTCTTTTGGTCATTAGATCTCCATAATTTCTTTTCAATGAAATTATTAATTTTAGAGACTAATGCTATTGATTAGAAGAAAAATTGATTATGTTCTACATCTGCCGCGCCGGGATTCGAAACCCGGGACCTTGCGATTAACAAGGCTTGGAATATATTTTAGAGTTGGTTAGATTTTTCAGTAAGTAGAGACTCTACTCACTATTTTGTCATATTATGATTCACATGCTCATCCAAGATCAACTTATGCAGTGTGATGCTTAGGTTGTTATAGTGAGGATTATCAGATTCAGAAATGAGTCATTTTGTCTGGTTCTTTAACATTTCTAATGAAGCCATGGCGTCCAGTAGCGGAGTAAGGTCTTCTAGGACCTCTTGGCACTATATATTTTGGTGTGCCTCATCTATAGCGGGTGGGGGGGGGGGCGATGTCAACTGTTTCCCATTGAGCCCTTTCAAGGGTAACACCCTGTTTCAGATTGACTCCTGTCCTGGTATCCAGGGCACCTCCTGTTTCCCAGGACTCCAGTAGACGGTATTATTGTCAACTGGAGCAATGTACAAGGTGAAAAAGTTGACATACATACATCTCACACAAATAGGCCAGAAACAAAAAACTCATTAACTAGTACAGAGTACTAGTACTAGTGCAGCCAAGTGGCGAAGTAGTATGGTCGATCACCACTGCCCATGAGGAGGCCCCGGGTTCGATTTTCGGTTGGGATGCATATTAAAGTGAATTCTGTTATGACTAATTGCATTGAAAAAGAATTGAATAGAGCTAATGACCATAGCAGTCGATGTTCGGTAAAATATAAAAAAAAAACTAGTACAGAAAACAAAATCAAATTCCTGCAGATTTTTTCAAATCAGCTTGTGAACGTTTTCTACGGAACACCAAATGTATGTTGGTGGAAGACGACCAGAAAGCAAAGATGAGAACTTAGGGGCTGACACTTGGATAAACTAATTCAAACATCTACACCAGGACACAAACCTTCGCAAACATTGCCAGTACACATCCCAACAGACACAAGGAGAGAGAGGTCAAACCAGAAATCGCAAAACTAATAAACAGGAAAGCCAGCGGTCCAAATAAAATACATAATGTACTCCTATAATATGATGATCAAGAGCTAGTCACCGTAATTCGAAAGTTGATGAATAAAATCCTAAAACATCAGAAAATACCTCCTGAATGGTAGAACCTGCGAACTACCGAGGAATCGCGTTCTTGAGCACCGCCCTAAAATAACGCACTCAAGTTAAGGGCGAAGCCATAAAATGGAGCACACATTCCAACTTATGCTATACGACAACTACCCAGAGACTACCCTGAACTGCCTAAATAAAAATACTGAGAAACATATGGGGAAAAGCACTTCTAGACGAATAAAGAAAGAAGACATCAGAAGAGCTTGCAGCAACGTAGAATACGTTGTGAAATGAAGCAAGAAACGGAAGTTCGAATGGAATGACTACGTACGATGGATGGAAGGGACAACAATAGTCCGAATACTAGAGATAAATCGCCACGTTGAAAAAGATTAATTGGAAGACCCCATAAGATATGGAGTGACCACCTAAACTCAGAATGAAGTATTAACAGGCAAAATGTTAAACAAGAATCAGAAGTAAAAGAATAGTTTTGCATGATTTCTCTTGCCTCTGATCCATCATTGATCCCTTGGATCTTTCCATTCTTCATCCATTTAATTTTGGATAGACTTACCACATCAGCTTTCTGTTTTATAATAATCGAGGTTCCTCTAGAAGTATATCAATGGAAAAACCTCCACAGAACAATTTATAACCTGTATTTTGCTGATGTCTTTTGATCTAATAATAGCTCTTATAATAGAAGAGCATGCATTTCTTAGTCAATTTCTAGGAACTTCTAAATCTGAAATATATTATTCTGAATGTATTTTCAGAAGAGCATTTAATTTCAGCCCTACCGAATTATGTTCCCTGGATTTATGGTTGCACTATCTGTAAATTTACAAGGAAACATTTGTGAAACCTGTGAGTGAACTGTACATTGAAGAAACAGATTACTTACACACAATTACTTAAACACAATTTTATTAAGTAATCATAGTGTATCTGTGCAGGAACATATAAAGTTTCACAACAAGCAGTTCGAACTGTTTCCAAACAGTAGGTACAAAAAAGTACATTTATAGAAGGAACATATACGGTATAATGCTTCTAGTCCCGTTTTTTTCTTGGGTTATTGGGAAAGAAGCAGATAATGAACAAACTTTATGAATAGAATTTCATTCATAAAATAGTGCGCATGCGCGGTAGCGCTGTCGACGCGGTTTTGCCGTATTTGAATCGTCGAAATCACCGCTTCTTATACGCATCGTCCCATCTTCGTCGCGTCTTTCCAGCGCTGCCTTTTCAGTGTTCCATTCTGTGGCTCTTCTTCTCGTCATCGTTCGTCCTCTTCTGGCCGCAGTCAACGGACATATGTTTGTAATTATAACTCATGCCACACAGTAATGCGCTTATGATTGCACGTTAAAAAGCGTACAAAACACGTCTTCCTGCTTTTTTTAAATTGTCATTCTTTAATAATTTTATAATGACGCGCGCAGTGCCTGCGTTCGCCACAAAGCGCGCGCCAGCGGTAAAGGAATGTCAAAAAGACGACGACAAACTGTTAATTTCAGCTGCAATTTTAGCAAATCAATTGCGCGAATACATCGCCGACGACATTCGCGTAGAAAGATATGCCAAGTAATTATGCAGCGGGGAAAACGTTAAGTGCAATTAATCCCATCGCAACTTTACGTCGTTTCGGCGCGCAAATTTCGCGCAGACGTGCGAAATTTCCGCACACATGAAATACGACTTAATAAATACACATTGTACGATGCGTAAACGATGCGTCGTCGTCGGCGATTGCCAGTCGTAAAACGTACTCGCGCGGCTAATTACTACGAGCGTAATTAAGCGCTATAAATATGTTTGCTTGTGCACGATAGGCGTGCGAAAAGAAACATGCGCAAAAGAGGAAAAAAGGCGCACACGCAATAAAATGCAACTTAATAACTCAAGCGAGTACAGGTTGTTGCAAACATTTCATACTTTCATATAGATTGTATTACTTTGAAGCAATTTTATTTCACACGTTCGTCAATAGATGGTGCGGACTTAGAACGGACAAATATATGGCTCTATAATCGTGATCTTGACTCGAGCGAGTGGCATGAAGACAAGATGATGACTGGCAGCACGCTGGCTTTCAGCTCGCATTAAATTATTATCAATGTCTGGTTGACGGTTGGATGCTGCCATTCGCTATACGTTATTTTATCGAATTGCAGCAGAAATCCGCAATGTTAAAACCACCTGACATTCTGCTACCGTCCGATTTGTTCTGCATCTTTCATGATGCACTCATCAACATGGTGTGCCGCTTCCAAGGACACACTGTATAGCCTGGCGGATGGCTGGCATAATGATGATACAATTTTTCAAATTATGTCTCCGTGTGGTGAGCGCTTCGGTCCCGGTGATGCGAACATATGAAGTTTTTTGTGCGTTGCGCGTTACCAAAATGAATAAAAATAAGCGCGGCCCGAGAGCAAAAAAGATTCATTCATGTAATCAAGAGCGTTGGCTACTCGCGCTACCAATCGTACGCGCACAATTGCTTCAAAATTCTTACGTGTTATTCTAGTTATTATTTAATCTTCGTTTCTTTAACGCATAATTTGTCGAGGTTGTTTAGCTTTTTTTTTGAAATCAAGGTGTAGAAAATACATTTCAGAATAATTCGATATATTTATAGCAGCGGTCAGCGATATATGACCCGCGCAACACTAATTATTTCAAGTGCCCGCTCCGAATAAATTTGTGCGGCCCGCGAAGAATTCCCTACTTTGTTTATATTAACTTGTGTCACGCTCAAATGGAACTCCCATTAGAGACAACATGAGTCCAATCCTGTGCGTCCTGTTAAAATAGCTTCATATGTACTGGTCCGCTGAAGAAAAAGAATGGTCTATAACAATACTGCCGGAGACTAAGTCCTTTGAACAGTCCCAGCTTTTAGTCAATCCTGTATTCCAATCCCAGTGCCAACGTGAGTCCCAAACTGATCTTACCCTCACTCTCTAACCCAGAAGCAGAGTCAAGACCAATCCTACCAACTACCATCAAGAATCTACTACCAATATGAATCACATCGAGAATTCTAATATCTATGACTACGCTAATTTCAATTTACTCGTAACTCTGCGCTCCATACCAGACATCAGATTATTTTAAATTCCCACTCTCGAACCCAGTTCATTCATAACCAACCACTATTTTAGGCTCATCATTAATTTTAATCCCGGTACCCATCCCAGACATAATTTTCATCCCTGTTGCAATTGCAATACCAATCCCAGTCTCACCCTTAACTCCAATTCCAAGTGCGACTCAAGCTCAGTATCAATACCAGTACAATCTAACTCTCAATCTCACTCCTAATCTCAGGCTCAATGCCAGTTTCAAGATAGTTCCCTTCCACTGCGTTACAACAGGAGACACAGACTTTTGTTCAGGTACACTTTGAAATGAAATCTCACAAACAGATGCGTTTGAATTTCAACCCCAATGCCAGCTTCAGACCCAATACTGATCCTACTCTCATTCAGGCAACATTCAGACTCCGAAACCTAGTTTCAATCTTATTCAAAATCTCAATTGCTTTACCTACACTAATCCGTAATGCATTGCATTCATAACTAAACCCAATTTCAGTGTCATACCAACCTCATCTTACGCTAAATTTCATCCCTCAATACCAATTTCAATCCCAGACCCGATCCCAGTCAGGATCTCAATACTCGTCCCAAATTCAGACCGGCTTAATACCAATCCGAATTTTATCCCAAATTCAGTCCGGCTTAATACCAATCCGAATTTTATCCCAAATTCAGTCCGGCTTAATACCAATCCGAATTTTACCCTTAACCAAATCCAAGATCGCCCACATTCCCAGTCTCAATCCTAGACCAATCCAAATCACAATCTCAAAACAGATCCTACTCTCATTTATCAGCCCAAGTAGAATATGAATCCAGTCTCAATAGCAATCTCTACACAAGTAACAAGCCGATCTGATTCAGAATTACAGTCTTAATCCCATTTTCTCAACAATCTCGATATCAGTTTCAATCGTATAGATTTAATACTAGTCCTCATCCAAGTCCGCATTGCAACCTGTACCAATTTCAGTACCAATTCCAATCTCGCCCTTAATACCACTCCCAAGATTGGCCACAATCTCAGTCTCAATCCTAGACCAACTTTAACTCTCAACCCCATTACTAATCACAGTCTCTACAACATTTTCAAGACAGAACCTTAGTACATTATCACTGCAGGAGGCACGGAACTTGGTACAGGTCCTGTCTCACAGGACTCAGGGTAAAAATTCCTTTCCTAGTAGAGCCGCGCAGGGATTTCTTTTCTAGAAGAGTCCAGCTCGGATCTCCTCTTCAAGAACCTAGCCTCCAGCCCGTTTGACTCATAGAAGCCTACCAACCTCTCTCATTAGTTCTCGGTCACTGACAAACAGGCAGTAACTTACGCCGCACCCACCTCCAGGTACAAAGGAATCGTTTGGGTAGCTTCCTATCTCAAATCAGAGATTGATCACATTAAATAATTTTAACAGATCCACTAGATATGCAAGAACCCAAAGGGGACCCCAGTTTGAGAAGTGGATCAAGACCGTAATGGACCTCCATTTGAGACTTATTTCAAAATAACATTGAAAATCATCCACAATCTGAATAATATCATAGTCAGTAATATACTATGATATCATTCAGATTGTGGATGATTCTCAATCTTATTCCCACTCCAGCTCTGAATATATGACATAATTCTAAATATTTTTATATTGAAACGTAATGGACAAGAACTTTTCTGTAAAGTTTTATAATTTTAATGTAAACTAAATAATGATTTAAAAAAAGTTGTGAAAATAAAGAATGTACTTTCTGAATAAATAAATATGTAAGCCTTTAAACTTTAAGGTGTCTTAAAGGTCATTGAATCTTCCGTGATTTATTTGCTTTTTAACTCAAACATTGAATGTGTCTATCATTATTTTTTTGTGGAATCTAATACTTAACACAAAACATTAACTATTCGACTGTTCATGCTCGTATATAATTTAATAGAATTACAAAATCATTGCCTCGTTGCCTAAGCACTAGAGTTTTTGCTGAGCACTGTTTTTTGGTAACTCGTGTTCGTCATATCTTTTGTCTCGTAGAT
Organism: Mimaenictus wilsoni; assembly: GCA_027575185.1. Lineage (NCBI taxonomy): Eukaryota > Metazoa > Arthropoda > Insecta > Coleoptera > Staphylinidae > Mimaenictus > Mimaenictus wilsoni. The sequence continues at coordinate 9,416 of JAODAC010033254.1, forward strand.
TTATTAACGTTACCGTTTTAATATTACTCGGACGTAATAAAATAAACGCCATCTTTGCAGTCAGAGACTTATTAAATTATAGTAGAAAAAAAAACATTAAAATATTCTTCACTTGATTTCCGGTACTTTTGTTACCTCAACTATGAATCTACAACGAAAAGTTGCTTAATTTAATTTGCGACAAAAACTGCTTGAGACACATCACTTACTCTTATAGGAAGTAAATAATCATAGCTTTTTTTCGCTCCGTGTAATTGACGATTGGTTCCAAACCAGTGCAGATGCGAATTAGTTGCTAATTTAAATCAGCAAAAAATCGCCAAGTTCACAACGCGAAATTCGTTATTAAACGCTCCAAATAACATCGCAAATGATGTCCTGTTATGGGTGTATTGTCTGCTGTCATGGAACATGTTTTGTTCGTAACTATAAATTAATTTTAGATTTCTAATCGAAAAGCGTTACCTGCAGCGTTAGCTTCGCGCTCAGCAGCTACCTGAATTACGCTTGGTAGTCAGCGTCGATTACGACTTACAAGCCTCCATACAGTGTGTTCGTATTGCACATTACGCAACAACGCGTCGCAAGTACTTAGGAATATTTTCAACTAGCGCTCTAAACAAGAGCCCAGATCGTATAATTACAATATAATTAGTTTACCATCAGCATTCTTCGTTTTTAATCTGCGCACAAGTACAAGGTTTGTTGGATTTTTTAACGTTCTTTGATGCCGGTAAATGTATGTGTTGGAACTGACGCTTCAGACATATGCTCCTACGTCCGCCGCTGCTACCGGGAGCAATCTCGTAATTCTGCTCTTTTTGTGGTCGAGTTCTTTAAGCGATCTCTACAACAATTACTCTAAACTGTAACAATGCGTTGCAGTTACTGCGCATGCGCATAAGAGATGCAAAAAAAGCGCGTTGCTTGGTAGAATACAATGTTACGCGGTGATATGACTGCAATCATTTATAAATGCATTTTCATTGCAGTTTTTCTTGAGTATAACAGTCTTTTATGGTTAACTTGAAAGGAACTTGTAGTGCCATCTAGATTTAGATGGATTATACATGGTATTATTTTTTTCAAGGGGAGTCTCCGGAGTTGACCACTCATATTTGCTTGAAAATTGGTATAGGCCTAGAATAAGTCTAGAAACTAATTATAATCGTGTAAATCGACACCACTTTGCCTCTACGCTTCCGTTTTGAATGTTCAACTCGGCGTAAGTTCAAGTTTTGTGTGATTTTCTTATTATGATTTATATATCTTTGTACATATATAAATTATACGCAGTAAATTCCGTTTAATCGGGAAGTTTTATTCCGATAATGCAGTTGGTCCAACTATCCGCACTAACTTGTGTTTTCTGATATCCAAAAATAAACAAAAATAACAAATATATTTGATCCACAAACCTGGCCATCGACCATACTGGTCCTTCAGCCTGGATTTTTATTACTTTTATGTACTTATATTACATGTTATTATTGTGATTGTGAAGTTGTTGTTTTATCATGTGTGCTGAGTGTTGTGGGTTGCGTATATTTGCGTTTGTTGAGTGTTGAAAAATGGTTTAATTTTTTAAGTGTGTTTTTTAGGTGTGGAGTGTGAATGTTTGTGAGTGATAATTGTAAATAATGGGTGCTGGGCCGAAACGCTACCAACTGTGCTGCCCAGATGGGCTTCCCAAAATATTTAATAATTTAATAAAATAGAACTCCCTTTCTTAGGTCGTCAATGGTAACGAAACGCAAAGTTAATCGGCTTCATATATTTCTATAGATTGCAATTGTACATTACAAATTATTTAAATCAACAATTGTACAGTATTTGTATACAGCTAGTTACCTAAACTGGTAGGCTCACCTCTCTAGTGAGGTTCCTAGGGAGGTCTCAAAAGACGCGTAACATTTTATTATAATAGCTAGATCAACAAATTCAAGGATAATACATACTCCAGAGGGATCAGAAACACAAAATGCTAGAGTTTGCGTATTTTTTACTTAAACCTGCAATAAGTCCCTCAAGTGCAAGTAATTGAATGACAACACACGCTTAAGCGAAATCAGAATCAACAAAATACGCTAGACTTTGAATAATTGTTATTCCTAAGAATGTGCGCCCCTCAATATCGGTAACTAGAAATCAACACATACTTCAGAGGAATCAGAACCGGAAAAAAAGGTCGAACTCTCTAATTTTAAGCCTAAATAAGTGCGATAAGCCTATCTATAGCTAAAATAAAAATTGAAGGGCCACAGATGCTTCAGAGCAATCAGAAGCACCAGGAAATGCTCGATTTTGATGATCTTCATACATAAAAACTGTGATAGGTCCCGCAATAGCTAGAACAAGAAAGTGAAGGAGGGCAATACATGCGCTCAGAGGACTCAGAACCACCTGAGAATACTCGTATTGGTTTATTTTATTCCTAAAACCCTACAACATAGAGGGACTATGGCTGAACCATAGAAGAGCGTAACTATATGAACAACCTTAAAAACATCATAAAATATCTTCATTTGATTTATTAATAATCATATTTTGATTTTTGAAACCTATTAATTGAATATTATGTAAGGCGACATCTGTGTCTCGTTTCACGAATTAAACATATAAATCAAACCGCCATCTGTTGCTGATTAGTTCTGGAATTTGACGCGCAGCGACTGGCGTGAAACAAAAACCAATAGAACAGGATTGAAATTAGCGGCGTATCGATGATATGGGAATTTATTAAGCATCGGGCGCGATGTAATTTATCTCTGCAATTACACAAAAAGCCCGGTGGTGCACGGACAATCGAAGCGTTAGCTTTCGAGAAATTAAAACCGTACGTGAGACTATTTCCAAGATTACGTTCGATTTTCGTGCAACAGCACTGCGGCACTGAGCTCCCCAGCAAGCAAGTAAGCAAGCAAGAGCTCTAGCAATGAACGCGCGCGGCTTCTGTTTGCGGCGATTAACAATTTATACCGCGTTACACGCCTTGAGAATGTGTCCACATCGGCGATGTGTATTCCTACACATGTACGCTGCGCGTGTATTATTGGGCGTCGCTTTTCGCCGCGTCATTATCGCCGCGATGATTTCCCTCACTCTCTTTCAGACATCTTTACGGCAGCCGGCCGGAATGGACCAGACGAAGATCAAGAACGCACGCCCGGATTACAAAAGACTCTCGCCGGCTACTGTGTGTGCGCGCACAGTCTTGGGATTGGGCACGGATTGGTTTTGGAGTGAAATTAAACTCATTACCGCTCTGGATTTCATTATCGGGCACTTAATTGGAAAACGAGCGTGGCCGGCAACGATATGCCGGCGCGGCGTGCTGTGTGTGCTTGTAGCGAGTCTGTGGGTAGATGTACGATGCGAAACGTGTACGCGTTCGATCTCTTCGTGTGCGTAATTAAAAACGATTATCAATTGTATGGTCGGATGTGATTTGCGATTGCGTTTCGTCGCTGGTTTTGGTCGCTGGTTTCGCGCTGGGGATTTATTCGTGGCACACTTGGGGGAAGTATGCTAGTAGTGCTCCTGCTGCTGGTGGTGCCGCCTATCTTGATGGCGCGGCACCTTTTGGGCGCTAGCAGCGGCGGCTGCGGTTTCGTTAAAACGCTGGCAAATGTCAATAAGTCACCTTCGGGGCGGCACGGGCCGACACTGGACGACACGCGTGCGACACGCTCTTTTGTTTCCAAGCGCGCTTTTAATTCGACTATTTATGTAGGCTTATAAGCTCGGCGAAGCTTGGGATACGTGAGACAAACCGGTTCCATTGAATTTTATTGGCTATAGACACACTTATTTATAGGATATTCTTCATTATTCGTGTAGAGCAAGATACAGACATATTTGGGTATTTTGCACTACTTTTTTACCTGTCTTTGGTTACTTTTAGGTTAAGTAGTGTCAAACCTGTGTGTATGATGTCAGGGTTTAGACCTCACCGGATGGCAAGGACCAATGGGTCTATGGATCCCGTGTGATTTTTGCTTATTTTCCAAGAGATAAGCCAGTTTTGCTTAAGTACATTTCTTTTGAGTTCATATTTACTCTAAAATTGTTTTAGTGACATATTTTGACACCTTTGACGAGGAGGTAGCACTGGGTTAGTGTGCGCGGAGAGGTGAACACAAATGGCAGGAACTGACGAAAGTAATATATGAGAGGGTAGGCGTATCGCAAAGTGCAGTAGCACTTATGTGGGAGAAACCCTCCGTAGAGGAACAAGAGAGAGTTAGGGAAAGGGATGTGGAGGACCTGAAAAGACAAAAGAGAATTATGGAAAGTTCATATACCCCGGGGTACCACAGAAACAAGTGAAAGGACAGAGGCCTGAGTACATAAATATGTAGCAGTAAGATTCAAAGAAATAAGCAAATATTGGCTAGAACACTCTGTGGGACAAAGGAACAAAGAATAAAGATTTGGATGGTTGTTGAGTACAGGAAATGTAACTCTGCAAGAAGAAGATCGACACATGGAGCATGTTAAGAGAATGAATATAGGGCTGCTAAGGGAGAATGAAAAGGGGTGGAAATGGTCAGGAGAGCAGAAGCAGAGAACAGGAGACGAGATGAGGTGGTGGTTTTGATATAATAGGAGGGGAGTCGTAGGTTTAGTTATTTATTT
>JAODAC010033265.1:0-14050 GCA_027575185.1 Mimaenictus wilsoni
AAAAAAAACATTACTAAAATTAAAACTAAAAATATAAACTAAAATTGTATTATCACACATGTAGACTTATTGTTAGTGCATTTAATCAATCTGATTTTACGTTGCCGCATAACACTATTAGAGTTATTCAATGTTTTATATCACTGTCAGTTACGCCAATATATCACAGCCAATAGCACTGCATTTACAACATGAATAATACGATCGAAGAAAGACACACGCCACAATACTTTACATTACATAACAAGTGCAAGAAATTACATTGCATGATCACAAACGCCACATAAAAAAGGTTGACATTGGAATGAGGAGATTCGAATTCATAGTTTACGACCATCGGTAATTTTCGTATGTTCGGCCATCTTCGCGTTTTTGATAAACGCCGGTGCTGCTACATTTGCTAGCAGGATGCGGCCGTACCGCCACTTCCTCTCATAGGCCTTCCCCCTCTCCATTACTCCACACCCCATGGTTTCGACATTCGTATTAACTCCCTCGCTAAGAGAGCCCCAGCCAAGTGGTTGCTTTTCTAAGTTGCGAAACTTATCCATAATCCATATATTACATCCGAACTCCGACACAACACAACATAATGAAATGATAACGAACGTACTATTGATTTAGTGACTATTATTAAATTGTATACATTAAATAAAACGTTGGAACAAACATTTGGAACAACAAACATTGTAAGTACGACAAAATAGCGACCGGTACCCATGTGTAAACAGTTATTGGTCCACTTACAACCAGCGGCATTCACTATACGCGTGCTTCGAACATCAACCTGTCCAAAATTACATTTTTAGAAACTCAGAAATGTTTCATCCGAAATTTTAATTTGAAAATGGACTCAATTCTGTGTAGTTTACGCGGAATTAGCTCAAAGTTCCGAGTATATTTCATAGATGGCGTCCTATACGTTGTATATGTTTGACAATGATGGATTTGATTAATTAAGATGTAATTACGTAGACACACAGCAGGCGATGCTGGCGCTGCGACTGACAGAAGTTACATTCGTGACGCGTTCGCGCGTATCATCCGAAATGAAAACAGCCAAACTCATAACCTCACACCGAGGCTATTTCGGCAGGCGTGGCAACAGTGCAATTTCAAACGCTAATAGAGTGCCATCTATGATAACATAGTACGCGAAACGTATGTTTCTCTGTGGCAGTGGTAAAAATGTAATAAAAATGGATTAAAACGAGAAAAACCAGGGTAAAACTAAGCAAACAACTTGAAATTACACCATGGCATCTAGTTAGTTAGCAAACGGCATCTAGTGAGTATTAGTTATGCAGCCATCTATACTCAAATAGTCTACGTGGCAATGTAAATATTTTGTTTGGCGTTTGTATGCATTACATTAAATGCCAATTACGTTGAGCGCAAGTGGTATTTAATGCACGCTACTGGAATATTTGTAGCGTGTTCACGGCTGTAAATTAAGTAATGCACGGCACGCATTTGTCGAACGAATTACGCGGCGATAAACACTCGAGTTAATCAAACGTCGAGTGTACAACGCGCTCTGCGGCAAGCGCAAATAATTATGTTTCATTACGATCCGCATTGGTGGCACTAATTTATAATTTTCTACGATTAATTATAGTCTCCTTTCTGACATCTGCCCCCGCCAGCTCGTCCTCTGTCAGTGCAATCTAAAATTAAATTCGTGCGGTCAAATCCCTCCCATGGCTCGAGGGAGGCTCGATTACAAATTTTATTTTTTTCTTGCAAATCCGCTTTCAACTTGACAAATTCAAGATTGTTCAGCATAATTATAATTACAAATCTCTTTAATGTTGAGCGCTGTGGAAAAAATCAAGTTTCTGAGAGAGAGAGAGAGAGAGAGAGAGAAAGAGAATGTCTGCGCGTCTATTTTCGCGATTTCCACCATCTCCACCCTGGTCTTTGCATGCTTGACACCCGAAGTCCTGTCTAGTGCTGCTAGCGTCCCTTTCACGAGGAGCTTTGTGTCCAAGTGGCTTCTGCATCTCGCGCATCGCGCCTATCTCAATCTCTCAAAAGCGTATTTTTTTGCTATAAAAGTGCGGAAGGAGGCGAAACAGAAAGAAAAAAACACACTCGCACGCATACATACAACGGCGGGGAAAATCCGCCCTTCGCATTTGAGGATGTCGCGCCACTCGAAATTAGAGTTATAATTAGAAGTCGTAATCAAGACGACGTAGCGAGGCATAAAAAACAAGCGAGGGAAAAGTTGGGTGCAAATAGCGGGCGAGGCACAGAAAAAAACAAATACAGTCGCATTGAGAGCGATAGAGACAATAAATAGAAGCTCGAGTGGCTGGAGAGTGAGGAAAAGCGGATGGATTTGAAATGAAAAGTAGGAGGACGTAAAGGACATCAGATGCTCTCATCCGTTTCGCTTGGAGGGAATGGAGGGATGCAGGCAACGGCCTGCATCTGTTTGGTTCTTGAGGCTCTCTTAATGCTCTTGACATTCATGACATTCAACCTCTAACAACGTGGAGTTTGTCTTGATGAAGATATTTGCAAATATGAACTGGTATATAAAGTGTGTAAGACAACTATGAATATTTGATGTGAAGGTACTTAAACACGTCCTGGCAGCTATATGTTTGAATAGAAACATATTCTCTAACTCCATCTATTGATGAATAAATATATTTAGGCATACTTTTTTCGTATGTATGTACCGAAAAGTGGTTTTACGCACTGGCACGGGTGGAAACACGAGTAGCAGCAAGAGTGAATGAAATTCGCTGGTCTAAAGAAGTTACTAATGAAACGTATTAACGCACACTTACTTTTATTTGAACGTACTTTTATTTTAGGCGTCAAGGCCTCCTATTATTAAGATTTATGCATTAAGAAGAAGTTGGAATGAACATTTTCTAAAATATACAAAAAAATAGCGATGATTGAATCGTATAGGTAAAAAACACCTTTAATTATTGATGCCTTTAAATATTCAGTTCAGGAGCAAAATTTCAAAACGATACTCTTTGAAAACTTCAGCTTGAGATCAGTTAAAGACATACAGGTCTTGTTTTTACGTCTCTTCTCGAAGTAAACGCGATTTATTTGATTTTTAACAGAGATTAGTAATGTTTAAGTAAAGTTGAATGAAAGTAACTCTTGTCTAATGATTCTAAGTTGCAATAAATGGGACCTAGCAGGGATAACCTTAACCTGCACCGAAATAACCCCCGGAAAATGCGGTGCAAAGCACCATTGTAGGCAATATCTTCCCGATTTTTAGCGGTTTTCCCGTTGCGCTCGACGGCGAATTGCCCATCGGGGTGTGCTGAACTTACGAGTATATGGGCGTCTTGCGTCCGGTGCCCTCCTTGAACCAAATGGCGATGTGCATCTTGTCGCCGGGCAGCGACGGCGTGATGTCGCATGGTAGTTTGGCCACATTGCCTTGCACCGCCTCCACCTCGAAAACGGCACTGGCTGCAACAGAGAAAAACACTCATTAAACCCACAATCAACCCACACCTTCGAACGCCTAGAAGGAAGAGGAAAAGAACATCCTGCGTAATCGTGTATTTAAATATCATTTGCATATATAGTATCGCAAATGGATTCGTATATCCGGGCTACTCAAACGCGTGCAATTACGTAAACCTGAAGCGTTTCGGCACTCTGCAGGCGGCTAAGTATCAGAAGCCAAGCGGGTGGGAATGGCGGGAAGGGCATGCGGATGGTCTCTCGAGTGCGAACGCCTGCCGATCACCGAATCACGAAACAAGGCTAATTGGTAATCATGGTAATGAAACCGGCGCGCCATATCGGCGTCGGTGGTGGTGGCGGCGGCAGGCCGACCATAGACGTATTCACACAGATGCACATTTAGAGCAGGCGCCGCCACCGCTGACCTCGGGGCGTTATTGGCGCATTACAAGGACACAACTTCGATATTAACCGCACTTATAATCAGCCATGGGGACGCCTGTGCGCATGATACGTGCCAGGCGTGATAGGACACGTGCGACTTGTACTGTCCAGAGGATCTGGTTAGTTGCTTGCTGTCTGACCACCGCCGGATTATGTCCGACTCGTTCCACTTGCAATGGGTGGCATGTAGGGGGTGGGCATGTCGCACAAACTCGAGCAATATTCAATTCTGATGGGAGTATTCTATTGTGGCTACCGTTTGGTGAGTATAAATGTAACTGGATTATTCGGAGGGTTCTGACCAACGTTCCATTTCCTAACCTCAGATAATGTAACATCTATATAGTATATATTACAATATTTTCATTTAATCGTTATTAGTTTCTTTTATATATTTTACAATTGAAGAATAGACACAAAACTAAAATGTGGTACGCATGTAACTTTCAATATCATAGTTCAAAACAGATCTACTTCCACGATCTTAGCCTGAATAGAAGGAAGAGAAGACTCCTTATGTTGAAAAGTATGAAATCTTCCTTATGTCATAAAAAAGGAAGATAATAAGATTTTCATGGAAATTTAACTACTTAGCTGCAGAAATTGCAGGATAACACGCCGCGAACAAGGTCAAAGGAAGTGGCAACTCGGGCGATGCGACCAGAATGCAGGAATGAATTTCGCCTCCCTGTGTTCCTCCTCCATGCACTGCCATTCACTCGACACCGTAAGTTGGAAGGTGTTGGAGCCACGGTTTTAAACTGCAATTTATAGTTTCAGACACGTCTCCGGGGCGAGCGCGTTGCCCAAACGTCGAATGCATGATTAGATCAAAACCTCATCGACGTGTATCCGCCACCCAACTCAACCACGAACCCAGCAAGCCACCGCCAACGTGCCCAACCTTACTCAACCGGGAAAGACCGGAAACTCCGACGAAACTGCACTCAAGCGCACAAAGTGCTAAAGCTTACTTTGGCCCAAAGTTTTCAGTTAATCCAAGTTCAACACAAATCAAGTTATGTGCTGAAATCCACAAATAATTCACGTAGAGAGAATATTACAGAATATAATAAGACTCTAATAATTAGTTTACTTAGTATGCAAGAAATGCATACATGTTTGTGGCGTAACTTGATAGAACACCGGCACCTCCACCAAAGCTCTTGGGAAGTAAAATGGTGGAGGCGCAGCTGAATGTGCTACTTACGCATAGATGCATAACAATCGATAAATCTATAATCAGCTGAGCGGTAAGAAGACAATCGACGTTGGTAAAAGTGAGCCGTAAATTTCCAAGCGAGATTAATCATGTGGACGCATCCGTTCTGCATAATTCGCGCATGCACTTCGACTCTCTTGGTCTACAGCCAGGAAGCGTGGGAATCACGCCGAGTGCAAAACGCATGACATATGAACCAATTTCAGGCGTGCAAAGTGAGTTACGCGGTGCGCTTCCGGAGCCCGAGCGCCGCAATAATGTGATATTCCTTATTTCGCTGGAATTGCGTTGCATAGCGATTGCGTCGGCCGAACCCTGCGGGTCCATAACGAGTTGTAACTCGGCTGTAACTTGCCAGAGATTCGCCCTACGTTGGAGGATTCGACGCGGTTGGCAGGCGCACAAAGCGAAAAACGGTTTTGATTTCGCTGCCAATTTTCCACAAAACCGACCGAACTCGACGCGAAAACGCAACCGAACATTTCGTATTTCTTGCGGCGCGATGATTTAATGATATTACTCATTGCTACAACGTTCAATCAAGCGTGAAGCACAAAAAAATAAAAATTTAATTAATTATTTTCGGAAGGAGGCTCGCTGAATTTCAGGCACAAAAGCAGAATTAATTATAAATGGTTTACAATCAATACTACCAGTTGAATGGAGTTAATTTTGAATATTACACCGGATTGTTTTCATATACCTGCATTGATAATACTAATTAATGTTCAATTAGTTTAATAAATTTGAATAAAGATTGAATTATTAAGGTATATATAGGTTAATATCAATTTAATACATGTTGTATTATATATACATGTTGGGATCTACATTATTAAATTTGACAACTTAAGAGAGTTAATATTTACTCTCTTAAGTTGTCAAATTTAATAATGGAGATCCCGGACAATTCATTAAAAATTGTTGATAAAGTTTAGTACAAAATTTAATTCTGACATTGGCGAATGATTTGTTCCTACTGGTGAATGGCAACAATATTTAAAAAAAGTCTACAGCACAAGTGATTTGCAGTCGTTTATCTGACCGTGCCGACGTTACGGTACTCAACTTCCATTAGTTGTAAAATCGCCTTTTACATTATCAAAAGCAACTATCGTAGTAGTTTGTAACAAATTTCACTTTGAACCTACATATGTATACTTTATACTCGTAAGTGTAAGAGAAACATGAGAAAAAAATGGAATATTTAGGCCGAATCCTTTTGTGAAATCGACGATGTTGATATTATTAGCCGCAACTTTAGCACTCTATAATATCGCTCCTAACTAATTAATCGCGGAAATCGTACTGAGGATTGTGGCAAATTTAACTCGAAATCATGGGGGGTTAGATTTGTGAATATAAGATAATTGCAAATATAAATAAAATAACAATGTTTAGGTTAAGTCAACTCTAGTCATTTTTCAATGTCGCCGTCATTATACTCAACTTTCATTTATAACATCGCTTCTGAGTGTCCAAACAAAAAGTGTGGATATATTAGCAAATTTCACTCTAAATCGAATGGTGTATGAGTTTTAAGCATAAGATTACGGGAAATACGGGAAATATGAAAATAATTGAAAACATTAAAACTAGAAATTTTTCGGAAACCTAGATTTTTTACAGGTTAGATTTCTCAATTATTGCATAATATTTGCGACTCATTATATATTCTAAAATAAACTACAGTTAATGGAAAATCAAATACTGCTTGAATGAAAATTTTACGACTTTTATACTAGAAATTAATTTAATAAAAATTTAGAATTTCATATTTCAGTTCCGGCATTTGAACGCTATTTGATATGCATTTATACGATTGCAATTTTATATTTTCACCATACGTAGAGGTAAAGCTGCTGAATATAATAGTGCTTATCCCATGTCTCCAATTGAAATCAGTTAAAGGATCGATGAAAAATTCAGATTTCTAATGTAATGATGCCATTATAAAGTCATGTAAATTCCGCACAAGAAATTTCAGAATTTCGAAAACTTGTATATTCCTATACATTCTTATATTTACAGATATTATAGAAGGAGTGTTGCTCTACACAATGACGTTTATCCCAAGTATATTGCATCGATCTGACAAAAGTTATCCCATAAATAATTAGTAGCATATTTCCCGTATGATACTTCAAACTTGCATTCCTCTTAATTTTCTTCATTTACCGGCGCCTCCACCCAAACTGAACACCATTTTGCTTATTTTTTCTACTTTTTAATGAAGTCCAAAAAGTGAGCACCCCGATGTTATGATTTTTTATGACTATTACAAATATACTATTACGTTCAATTGTTTTCAAATGAATGACTGCAGTTTCTACAATTCAAACGCTACAAATTCCCAAAAACTTGATTTTATTTTGATTCAAGTCCTCGAATGAATTGGTCCAAATCGAAAATAGATCAGTTACTATACTATTAATTAATAATAAATCTATAAAACAATTTGCAGACCTTTTCTTGACTATGTGTGCATACTAATGACTAATACTAATAAAACCTCCCTAAAGAAAATAAGTACTGCGGAGACAACTTCGCTTAGAGTCATTACTAAACTTAGGCATCCCAGAAATCATTTACATAATCCCCCAAATACATTGCTTTACGAAAAATGTGCTATACTCCCCATAGAACACCGTTACCTTGAATTGCAGGAGAAGTTCAAAATGAAAAGACAAAATTTTTCAATTGTAAATGACGCTTGCATACGATCCACCATCCCAAATCCACCTAAATTCAAAACACCTTCATATCCTCTACACCACCATTACTACAATATTAATTAGAAATACTGTTTAATTTCTATTAAACGTCTCTATTAGAGAAAAAATAAATAATAATGTATTTGGTCCGGAGACCTAGCCACCGACCTAACTGGTCCTTCAGCCTGGAATACATTTTTTTTATATTTTATTGTTTATTTTGTTTGCACGTTATTGCGATTGTAAATGTCATGTTGTTGTTGTTATTATTGTGCTGTTGATATTGGATCTTGATGTGAAGTGATAGTGTGAATGCAGTCAGTGGTTTCTTGTTGTGTGTTGGTTATTATTTTTGGTGAGTTGCGCATTGCGATTGTTGAATGGTTCTTGATTGTGATTTTTGAATGAGTGAATTTTAATTGTGTGAATTTTCCAAGTGATTTTTTTTGTGTGAATTTTTATAAATAATAAATACACACATGTGGGTGGAACCCCGTCCGCCTGCGTGGTAAGCCGAAGCACTACTAACTGTGCTGCCTAGGTGGGCTCTATTAAAGATTTATGTTCATTTATTTTTATTTTCTTTTTGCTTGTTTATAATTCAAATTTTTCATTTATACAATTATATAATTCATTTGTTTTATTAATTTATAAAAAACAAAATGTACATTCTCGGCGGAGAGACCTTAAAGGTCGATAGCCATTAAAATATATTTATTATTATTATTATTTATTAATAATCGATACTTTAATTAAAATATCTTTTTAATGCTTTATTTAAAAATAATATGATTATTCAGAATACTTCACGTCTATTTTACAACAAAAATTGTTTCCAGAGTATTTCGAAGCGACATGGTATGCATACTAATCAAAGTCGCCGGTTACTTGCTTATCGCTGGACGAAATGAATGAATTAGGGCGAGATTATAATCCGCGTTTCAAGAGTCACATGCGCCGCGATTAACACGGTACTGATATGCTCGTAAAAAATGAGAGCACGCGGAAAAGTTGCAAAGTCCGAGAGCAATTAAATGCGAACCGGCGCATGAAATGGTCTCCACTCTTATATTTATGTAAATCAGCGGGCCCAATCACGACCGCCATAATTGTCGGCTTTAAATTGCCGCTCGTTATTTAATTGCGCAATAATTACATAGATCGCATGCACGATTAATAGACGCGAGCGCGATTGATGAAGAAATTATGATTAATTTTGTAAACATTTTAGCGATATTAATCAACGCTCGTGTTACAGATCTAGTTACCTGTTATTAACGAGTTTTATTCGATTAATTCTTGTTATAAGTAAACTAATTAAGGTTGTAAATAAGTTAAGGTGAACATAATCCGTTAATAACGGTATTAAATTTTTATTTAATGATTTTTATGTCACATGAAAACTGAATTTTAAAATATACGAATCTCTCCATATTGAAATTTTCTGTTATTGATACGGTTATGGTTATTACTATTACTTCTTGTGACTATCGTAAAAATTTCCATTTCTCTTTTGAGAGGAAAGCAGTAGTACTTTTGGAAGAAAAAAAGTTCACTTTATTGTGTTGTGCAAAATTGTTCAGGAATGTGCAATTTGTTCAAGTTTCGTTTTGTGAATTGATTAAGGCTAGATCACAAAAGCTTGCAACATGGTTTATTTCCCTTTTTTGCCCAATGATGAGGTCTGATTGGAGGCAGGAAGACGTCAAAGTGAAGCTAAAAAAATGTCAAATGACTGTCGCTCATTCGCATCCTGTACGCTGCGTTCCCCTGCCACACCACAACGGCATAAATGCCGGAACGAACTTAATTTATATTCCCGCATGGTGCGTACGTCGCCACCACCGCCCCCACATCAAGATCAAAGGCGGAATGCTAGCCTACCCAACTTCGATGATGACGGATGTCGAGTCACGGTCGTAAGCACTCAGGTGTGTAACTCTTCGTCAATTTCGACAATTTGTGCGAGAATGATTTTAACTAAACCTCGTCAGCTGAAGATTTGTGCCTGTTGTGGGATAGAGTTTCGTCTTTTTTCTCGTTTCCTCTAGACTTGTTACCGAATCTTTTAATATGCGTCGCGCGTTGGCGGTTTGGGAACGACGGTGGTGGCAGGAATGCCTGAGTACGAAGCCTGCGTCCTGCACTTCTCGGGCAGAGAGGATAGTAAAGCGTGAACAGTTAGGTAGTGAACAGAGGCGGTGGTTGAATGGAAAGTAGCTGTGAAAATAACACACTTTGCTTTATAAAACTTGATAAAAAGAAAACGGTGTCTGAAAAAAGGTGGAAAATGGGAGAAGATAAAATAAATTCTGCTCTATGGCAATAATTAAAAGTAGAAAGTGAAAGTTAAAACATATTAATAGACTGTTTAATAAACTGTAGAATATAACGAATTTTATGCAAATTGAAATTGCTATTTCATTTTAAAGAGAGGTTTGCAATTTGATGTGCTTGATTGAAATAACATTATTGCGTTAACTGAATGTAAGTTCATAGCAAATAATTCCGAAAAACTGGAAACCCAATCAAGTATTTTGTAAACAAACATACGAATGTGTTTCTGATCATTCAACTGAAGTAAACCAAATATATTCATATTGAATAATCATCATTTTAATGAGCATCCATAAAGTTTACCACTCAATAATGCATATTTCCGCTTTAACCTGACTCTTAAACATACCAAGGTCCAGATTTACTCAACAGACGTATCTTAGGTCCAGTAATAAAAGCCAACATTCTCAGATTAATGACAAAAATGAATTATAAAAGGATGCCCAACTATAACCCAACTTTTTAAATTTGTAAATATTCTGAAGCTTAAATAGGCTGGTCACATGATAAGAATGGAAAAAGACCGGATACCAGGTAGGGTTATATATACTCTGTTACGCGGTAGTCGCGTTTTTTAAAAACATTAATTGATTTTCCGTTGATTGCCCGGAACCAGACTTAACTGGATCTTTAACTGGATCTAAGCTTCTTAAGTTCTCGCCTTACAAGTTTTACTCAAAGCTCACCTCAGACGTCAAAGATCAAAATACACAAAATAAAAAAGTGCAAAATACAAGTAAACCCGACAACTCAGCAGAATAAAAATAGACCGAACCCTGCGCGTTCCACGCTTTTATAGTGGCGCAAACCCCCTTTCTCCTCATTATCGCCCTTTGAAGGTTGCTGAGCGCGCCCGGTGTGCCCCAAGAAGAGGCGCTGCGAGCGCCGTCAAAATACAACTAAACATGCAGTGCAAAATTCAAATGTGTAGGCAACCAACTCAACAGATTCAATAAAAGTTTCATGTATATATCTTTATTGTCCAGTAGGTGGCACTTTAAGGTAGTTTAATTTAAACCCGGGCTTTCCGGGCCAAAACTATAACAGAATAAACTCTATACTTAACAAAAAATCGAAAACCCATAAGCTCGGCTTTCAATAATTTTCTGACAAGTCTATGTGATTGCGCGACTGAGGCAAATGCCACAGAAATTTGCAAAAAATCTCTTCTTTTTCTTCTTCTTCTTCGTTCACCCGCATTTTCTCTGATCGGACGTAAGCCTGTGGCTTGTCATTCTTCCAGAATTACTTCTGGGTAACTATGAGCATAGACTCGCCCAAGGTGAAGAAGACTTCTGTAACGACAACCACAGATGCTAAGGTGGTTGCCGGAAGAAAAAAAATCTCGACGGATTAAATTAAAAAGGACAAAAATAAAACTAAAAAATAGCTTATCCCACAAATAGACAAAATACACCCATTAATAAAAAGAAAAATCATAATCGGATTGCTACTTTCTCAGATATACGCCGCCTAAATTCGGCTGACATTCACCAGCTTACTTCCCAAGTCAAGTGCGTGTATTCATGTTCTAATTCAAAAACTATTTTTAGTAAATGTCTATGAACTTTAACAATTGCAAAATGATTTCATGATTATTTAAATAAAATCTACATTTTTCATGTTTAACCCTTTAGTAAAATAAGAATTTTACCCTTAACATTCCTAAAGTTCATTCTTAATATCCCCAGGTGTTACACATTCCCCGAAAGCCAAATTCCCTTTATTCCCATTAAACTACACCCACGCTTTTGCACCTCGAAATATGCAAAGATATGCGCTCTGTGACACCATGCTAACGATTATATCGCAGCATAATAATTAACATAATTACCACAAATTACCAATTAGAGAAATTAACCGCTTACAGAACCACCCACACACACACAAACACACTTTGCTCAACTGGAAATTAATTAAACATAACTTTTGATTCATCCGCAGTTCTGAAATGTATACATTTAATGCTTAAGCAAATAAACGTTATTTAAACGTAAACCTTTTTATTTCCCACGCGTTAGTCATCTTTTTGCCACCTAGCTTAAAATTGTTTAAATAAATATTTATAGGGCTACTCATACTGACTTGTGCATGATAGTGAAATACACCGACACGTTGACCTTCGTCGAGTGTATTAATTCATCAAAAATTTTATTTTATCGCCTCCGAAGCGTGCCAGTTCGGTTTTGCTTACGCGCATTGCCGATGCCGGGCTGCAGGAGATAAATTGTTGATAGATGAGCGGCGCGATAAACAAAACGCAATGTCGGCATTTATTGGACGATAGGCGATCGCTTAAAAAGCGGCGTATAAATGCGAAATTGAAATAAATTCGAAACTAACACGTAATTTATTGCTGTTTCCGTGGCAATCGGTTAATATTGTGACATTCAACCGGTAAAAATTATTGCAACTGGTTCTGCGTTTTGTTATGAATTATTTCTAGGATTGTTTGATTTTGCCTCATATTTGTGAAGAGCTTTGGGAGGATTAATGAGTGATTAATGTAATCTACAAAATTATGACACAATTTGAATGGATATGAAAATGTTCTCATTGGTTTAATCGAAAATTTGAAATGATGAAATCACAGGAATTCGATTAATGAATGAAATTCGTTTCCTGTGATATTGTAAGCTGTAATATTCGTTGATTCTTTTATCATTTATTCATTCTTCTATTTTTTGTTAAGAATCCTATAAGAGACTGAGAAAAACGAACCCGTGTGATCCTACCGTAAAAGCCATCAAAAAATGACTCATATAAGCTACATGTAAATTTACGATTTTGGAAATACCTAAAATACCCATCCAATTTTCTCACGGATCGATGTAGAATCGGAAGGGAAATGCGTTAATACATATTTCAAGGAAATACCTCGTAATGTGACCAAGATATGGGCAAAAAATACTTTGATTGTTCCCATTTAAAATACATTGCGAAGGTGCTTTCTTTTGTTTACTTGAAACCGAATCCTCTTGTTTGTATTTTAAGTAAACAAGCTATCAAATGGCAGAGCTTAAGCATTGAAGCAATACGCATGGAGCGTATTGCTTCAATGCACCACGTACGTGTTTAGATTTTACGTTGCTTACGTTGCTAACGTAAAGTTGAGACCATCGGAAAAATCAATTTTTGAATACGAAAAGATACTGCGACAAATCTTACAACAGTTGATGCACACTTAAAATGCCAGTTCGTCTATGCTTTGACATATATCGTGCCAAATCTTACAACAGGGAATGAACAATCAAATTGCCAGTTAATTTTATTAAGTTTATTTTATATATTTTGTCGAAGTAATTGTTGAAATACAATTGTATAAACACAAAACGTTTATACATTTCTTGACTGTTTTACGGGGCAGTCCTTTTTCACACCATTTAACGCTTAGGCAGAATGTACTTCTTAGAAAAATATTATTTCCTATTATTGGGACCGCGAACACTTATAAGTAGATCATTAACTAGAGAATATACCCTGCCTATAAGTTATAGAATACATGTATTTACTTGTCTCGGTTTAGCCTACACTTTAGCTCGAGAACTTCGTCGATAAAAATATGTAGTCTAGCCGAAAGGGCTTGGTGCCAATGCGACAAAACGTAAGGAAGAGAATGTAGGAAATATTCATTTCTTGTTGATTTTTTATTTTATTTAATGTATTCGGTCCGCAGACCTGGCCATCGACATTCACTGTTTCTTCAGCCTGGATACATACATATGATTTTGTGTTTTTGTATATATTAGATGTTATTTTGATTTTTGTTATTGGTTTTTGTGATGTTGTTATTTTTGTGTTGCATTGTTGATGTGGTGTCTTGTTGGGTGTGAGTGAAGTGAATTTTTATGTTGTCGGTGGATTCTTCTTGTGTGTTGTG
>JAODAC010033276.1:0-23160 GCA_027575185.1 Mimaenictus wilsoni
GGCGATGGCGGCGATGCCGGTGTCGGCGGCGGCGCCGCGATATGAGATGTGATGTGTTGCGGTAAAAGAATCCTCGTGGCGCTGGCATGTGCGTAATTCCCACGAGTGCAAGATGTTAATGTTGGCTTAGTGCGAACACTTCGCGTAGTATCGGAGTGATTTATTGGGGTTGAAGTGGGTTGTGTGCAGTGCGATGGCTTTCTTTCCGCCCCATCGAAGTGAAGCGACGGCGGCGGCGGCAGCATGCTCCCCGAACACGCTAGACACAGGCGCGTGTTGTACCTCACCTTCGGGACTAGATTACTTGTATTAGGTTACGCGCCAACGGGGAAGGGATAAAAATTGTGAAAAGTTTTCGCGCAGTCATTCACAGCGCGCACGTTCTTGCAACGCACAAAGAAAAAGCACCGCCTCCGGACGCGCGCAACAACCGCTGGCAATCGACAAGCGCCCAGGAGCTCCATCTTCCTCCGCCACCCGTTTTTCTTTCCGACTGTCTTCCCGCCCGAAACTATAAATTATGATTAAGCCGCACTTGTTTTTCTGGCTTGTAAAAGTCTGGACCGGATTATATCCCGATGGTTAGTGGGCGGCTGGGCGCAGCCATAGCGCCAAATTGCTGTAATTTATACGAGACGAGACTTGATTACGTAAAATTTAGCAACACACGTTTGGAGTTTTATTAAAATTGGCAGTATGTTGGTAATGATTACTCTAGCTATCATATTTTATTTCGTATACTATTAGGTTTTAGTATTCTGTAAACTGTCGGTTGTTGATAAAACATATTTATGACAGTTAGAAACGTTAAGTCTGTTAACACTTTAGATGCTTTACGTATTTATTTCAAATTTTATTATTAAAGAAATAATTAACATTCTGATAAACTGTTACGCCTTCTTCCCTTATATTTTGACACTTCATTTGCACAATACGTTTAAAAGATGGAATAATTTTTGTATCATCATTTTTAAGCAGTGACGGTAAAATGTTTCATTTTATAATTTTTATCATGGTTTTAGATGGTTTTAGAAGTTAATGCTCTCTGCCAACAATATACTAACCGCAATGTCCAATTTCTTCCCTCAAGACCACGGGGTGCTTCGGGGCGATTCACTAAGTCCGCTATTCTTGGTGATTGTACATAACCTATTTGACTGCGTTAAATATACAGGCTCAATATATAATGTACGCCGATAATCTAGTAATATTTTCGAGTAACCTCGACTATCTGCAGGAAAGTCTATATAAACTGAAATCAGAATAAACTTAAGAGGACTGGGTCCGACCGGTACTACTTAGCGGCAAAATGCGGAACTGAAACGTGAAATTCAAAATTTGTTCTAAAATAAATTTCTAATCTGCATATTACAGAATGCCCATCCTTGTACGGATCAATTCCTCATTAAATATAGTTTGTTTTGATATGCACATTTATGCCTAAATGTTGAGTAATTATTGCGATATTTATCGTGTAAAAAATGTCTTTTCCGAGAAATATTTTAGAATATTCATTTTTTCATATTTCCCGTATTGCTAGATTTATAAATCATGCACCAATCGATTCAGAGTGAAAATATCTTCAAATTCCTGGGACAGTTTTGCATTTGATTACGTAGGACCGATATTACGACTCATGAAAGTTGTCAGTGAAATCATCGACGATATTAGACTATCGTCGCTTCTAAGTAATCAAATGAAAAATATCTCAATAATTACCCAACATTTAGGCGTAAATGTGCATATCAAAGCAAACTATAACTAAACTAGAAAACATTTTCGAACAAAGTTTGAATTTCACGTTTTAGTTTCCCATTTTCCGCCAAGTGGTACCCGATCCTCTTAATGTTAACCTTGATAAACCAATTTTATAAAATTCCGAAAAGGGGGAACGCCCAGAAAGACGGACACTGCTATGATTGGAAACCAGAACATCTAATTTGTCAAAGAATATTAATATCTGGGAATTCGCTTTCAGACGACACTCACTCTGACAAAGCACATCAATAGTAAATGTAAGAAAATTCACTTATTAGCAAGATCCATGAAATACCTACAAGATAAAATAAGCATAAGTTTTAGAACTACAGGGTCGCTTCTGTCTTCAAACAAAGTCACAGATCTAAACCCTATAGAAACACCTTAGGGAGTACCTTATGAAGGTGCATAGGCTATCGAAGAACGCTTCATACACCTATGCCTCAGAGAGAATGAAAGAGAGAGAAGGCAAGCATATCGGCGCTGGCGCTAATTGTACCGTTAAGAAACGAAACTGTTTACACACCCATAAGATGTTATCATTCCAAAAATATGTCTATCATTTGTCAACAAACTAGAATTAAACGTTAATTGTATGTCTATGGAAATTTCTGGAATAATTTATTTAAAAACTTAAGAAATATATTTTACTTCCTAGATTACATAAATTAATTTAGTAAAACATAGGTAAAACATGTCCTTTTGTTATTCATTTCCAACCATGAAATAATCAGGCTTTCTACGACATAATGTAGATGGTATTCTTATTTTTAAGAAACGATGTTTTTCGATGTATTTTGCACGATTGAAGAAATTCTACTGGACCGATTTTGCTAAATGTTGATTTGTTTTATAGCTATTTAAATTCTCTAGAATATGTCATACATGGTTTTTGGAAGTAATATATATCCACATCATTTTTTCGTTGTTTTAATTGAATTTGTTTGAGTAAATTACAATTAAATTAAAAACTGTATAAAAACATGCGCTTTTACTTTTCTTGAAAATACTGTACATTATTGTCAAGCATACATATTTTATAAACTTTGCGAATTTGTCTGGTTTTTCGTTTCCGATCCAAATTCAGGACGTTAGAACGAATACTCTAGCTGATCTCGAGAAACGTGACGATATAAACATGGTATACATTTTTAAACGTAAATATCAAATTTTGAATGTTTAATTATCGACCAGGTAAATGCTGTTTCCCATAATGTAAGACGAGGTAAAATTGGGAAAGATATGTTCCTAGGTTTCAAAAATCAGCAATGTGAAGGAAATAATAACTTTTAAGCCGTGTATACACCGATAACAAATTAGAGTAAATTTCTTCGTAAGTTTTACATCCGGCAGAGAAACGTGAGTAAGAACAAAAGCGGATTTGTACAAATAATCTGTTCGTAAGAAGCAAACTACACATGTTGAGCGTGTGATAATAATCGTCGCGGCGCTGCATTATGCCATCATACAGAATTTGTGAATTAAGGCGCAAAATAAACACGGGCGTGAAATAATTTGCCGAGGGAAAACAATGTTTGGTCCCCCCGAATTAAAACGATTGTGCCATTTGGAAATCACCTCCGCCGTCCCATGTGGCGCGGACGAGTGGAAAATATGGAAGGGATGAGATGAAGCGAAGCGGCAGCATCGAGTTCGGTCTTAGCCAGCTTTAAAAAGCCACGTCCGAAGGGTAGTTTACTCATTGTCTCGCATCTATTGTGCTCCACAGACTGAATTACCAAATGAATATACGGAATATTGCCCATAATCCAATTGAAATTGTAGAGTATTCCGTTGATACACCTCACCCGCTCGTTCTCACTAAGGGTTCGTTTGGTTAGTAAGGGAAATGTTATGTTTACATCAGACAGAATAAATACCCTCTCAATTACCAAATAGTGGAATAGCCCATATTATTTCGTGGAAATTAAATTTGCTTTGTTTGATATAAAATTAATCAGATTGGATAGCTATGTGCGCATCCGTGTAATAACCTAATATTTATAGACACCTCAGATGTTCTGATGTTCAGATGTGGTTGAGAACATTAACGTGCTTGAGTCGTGCCCACATTCCACAAATGTAACATCAGCAGCGTTGGATATGGCATTCTGTATGGAAATGCACAAACCACAAACTGATTTCTACCTCTTGCCAATAATTTATTACGATATCGCGTTGTGCGCACACACTCCCCTTCAAATGTGGTTGTAACCCAACCGAGGATCGGCGGGAAAATTGTGTCGAATTAAACTCATCGTGCAGCCGAATCACGATAATCATGCCGCAAACAAATTGTTTTCGGGGTTAGCCACACACCGCAGCACGTACAGGACCAATATGGATTGTTTACGACAATGGTGCTGGTTGAGTGACTGATAAGCCAGCGACCGATAAAGCGCAGTTATGCACGCGCCGGAATACAATGTCTCCATCGAAGCAACAAATAACCCATATTTGCGCTGCAAATAAGAAAAATTGCTGGCGAAGATGGTGATCTGTGGCCGAAATCGGCGGCTGGTGATTTATGTGCAACGCAAATTTGTTTGCACTACGGTCCTGGCAGCACTGAGGGAGCGAAAGTTTGCCCGGGCACGCAGTTGGTCAAGTGTCAGTTGCGTGCGAACTTTTCCTTTGCGAGTACAACCAGTGGGTTCGTGATATAGACGACTGTATTGAACACTGCAACGCCGGCTGCCAGACGGAATACCGAATCCGGAAAAGCGCTAACTCGAATACTCAATCACGTCGCAGTTGGATATTGCATAATTGCATTATGGTGGGACGAAAATTAAATCATGATTTATGGACGCGCCTGTCGATAGCGTTCGCGTAGCGTAATCGTGTCACTGACTTCAAAATCGTGTTCCTCCTTGCTCTTGTCGTCGATGCTGAAATTGTAATGTTGTGGATTTTTCTAATTTCGCAAATCGGTTTAATAGCGAAGAAAATACTGCGATTGCTTGGCAGCTGTCCAATTGACTTTGCAAATTGCTATTACATGTAGTTTAGTCAAAACTCCGATCTCTTAATACTTTCGAAATTGTACTAACACTATTTTCAACTTAAATTGTATTTCCTGATGGCTTCATACAGAAATATAATACTAATTATAATATAAATGGACCTATGAATAGAATTAGAATTGATATAGGTCCCAAAAAGCTCGTCTTCGTAAAATATAGTGGTTTTAATAAGTTCAAAGAACAACGTGTACAACATATAAAGCACTTCTACACCATTTTTTAAAGATCTTGTACATATTTTTTTAAATGCAAAAGTAGGTTTATGCCTATAATAATAATCTCATAATAATTCTGAATACTTTTTCTTTTCACAAAGATAGTGTAATAATACCTAGAAATATGTAATCTGAGATACAATTGTTCTAATGAATATGTTCCGAGGTTATTCCGGTCAGCTTCTAATAACAACTCCCAGTGAGACTATCAAGGACCAGAACGTGCACGTACCCTTTAGTCATGTCTGAACGAGCGGAACAATTAAAACGCGCATTAAATGTGTGCGCTGCAAGTCAGCAATTGTACGCAGCAAGATCGTATCTATAGGGGGTTGTACTCACGTCGACTTCGATGCTAGGTAGATTGAAGACCAACGAAGGCGGAGATTCCTTCGGCACGTATCTGTAGAACTCGACGCCGCGGTGATACCATTTGATCGTGTACAGCGCCACCTGTTCTAGGTCGTAATCGCAGGCGAGAGTCACAGTGTCGCCGATGCGCACCGCTTCCGGTACTTTGATGTGCATGTCTTTCAAGCCGGAAACGCCTGCAACGATTGAGAACAACAAAAATAATCAATACTCGAATATAACGATGCACTGTTTTAATTAAATCGCGTCTCATTCGATGGCGTCTTTTGCAAGTCTTTTAATAGAATCTCTAACATAACACATAAAATCTTAGTATTTAAGAATTCGTAGCATTAAAAACTCGGAATCTTGGTGGAGTTGAATGCGAAATCAATAAAATTTCAATATCAATAAAATGCACGATGGTTAGGTGAGCATAAATAATCTCAAAACTTGGTTCATTCATTTTGTGCAGAACGATTGTTGGTTGCTTACATTCGGTGGCAGTCCCCCAATATCGTTTCAATCGGGTCTGCTTCACTCCAGAAACTGGAGCGCGGCCCAAAGCTAGACGGATGAGACAACACACGGAAACAGATTGGCGACATTCGGTTTAGCAGTTTATGAGCCTGTCTGCAACATCAGCGCAGCACTTCGCGTAATTTGAGTCGCAAGCGCTAGCAATCCTCCTCAAACGTACAGCTTTGAACAAGAACTACAACTGCTCCTTTGGACTATAGAAAATTCCGGACTAAATCGTTCAAGTTTCGCAATATTAAGCTTGGATTACTTATTCCATTTCGAACTGCTAATAAATAATCAGTCGAGTCTGTAATTATATTATTCAGCTGCCATATCTGAATGTAATTAAATAATTTGGTTCTCAATTTTGAACTGTCAATTATAATTATTATGCAATATCTAGTACGGAGTCTAGAGTAGATTTTAACAATCGGGTCATGGTTAAATACTGTTCCAGGATTTGAATTCAATAGAAGAATGTTTATAAACTCAGTTTGCGTAATAGAATAAGCCAATACGGTATCAACCTATTTTCCGGCATGCACAAATGAGCATAAAAAACAAATTTCAAAATTCCAGGTATCCATATTTTACCCATAAAAATTATTCCGTTATGAACAAATATTGCAAGCATATACATGCGTGAGACGGGATCCGCTTAGTCTGGTCCCTTTAATTACATATCAACGGATCTGGCAACTTTCCGTACATTACGGGTTTTGCAAGTAGCCCGTTATATTATATTTTAATTTGATAACTGGATGTTAATATTAGTAATATTAGTAATTCGTAAATCCTTGAACTCTTGAGCTATGCGTAGACACATTCCAAAAACCAAACTCCCTTAAAGACTATTAAGGGAAAGATATGGGCAGCAAATACAAAAAGATCTTCTGATCGTCCTCGGTTTCGATGCCTAAGTCCCGAGACCATGGCATGCCCCCCAGACTGGCATTCTCTGCGCAATCCCCCTCGGGACGTATACGCGTTCAGTGGATAAGGCTGGAATTTATAATATCTCTTATATAAGTATAAAAGGGACGCGCTCGAAAGAGGTATTTGGATTTTATTGTGGCGAAAATTGTAACCCAGCGGCATCCAATTCACATGTGATTTGGTCATGTGAATGCATGCAGCAAACATCTTGCCCTATTCGCGTCAATTCGATTGCTTTCTGCTTTCTACCCTATTCTCGGCACAATTGTAGTTTGCCGCCTAGATTTAATTATAATCGTAATCTGTGACTTGGTATAAGTATATTAGTTCAAACTTATACGGGCTGTTAGGAAAGAGAAAATGGTAAAAACAATTGCATATTCTCGGATATTCGACAGAAAGTAGAATTTAATCGCAGCATATATAGGAATTCCATTGGATTGTAGATGGTGGATTGCAGCGTAATTGTTATTACTATTAGGAGCTGAAACTAGCGATTCTCTTTGCCGTTATAATTGGCCGGAGCAATTGTGGAGGCGCCATCAGGATATTGCAAACAGTGACGCAGAGCATGAGCATACAGAAAGCAGGAATGTCAGATTTGTGATAGACCATTATGAACAGGTGCGTCTATACCAGGCACGTTGTAACTCGCAGCCTCTTCATCCCATCTGCGCATTTGGGGCTTCTGAACTAAATCGCATATGATTGCTATAGCAAACATACTAATGATAATGCGACTTTTCTCTTAAATTCTGTATTAATTTCAAATTAATATACCCTGTCCCATAACTTAGATATGAATATATTAATGAAAGTTTCCAAAAGGATGTTTTATTCACATTAATATTCAAATTGTAGGTACAAAATTTAATTAGGTTATTATTACCTAACATATATCCATTATTTCCAGAAATAAAAGATATATTTAAATAATTTGCGTTTTATAATATACTAAAGTGGTAATAATATTAACATTGATTTATTTGAATCGTATTATCAATGAAGGGAATAATTGAAAGCCTGATCTAATCACAAACAATTATCCAATTAAATGCGTCTGATTGATTGTTGTGCTTATAATCCCGATAGCAGATAGCATTGTTGACGAAAATAAGATTACTGAAGTCTTGTACCGAATAGAGGCTTAAATATATTAAGTAGATATAAACCACAGAAGCACTAGGTAAAGGGATTTGCGAGTCTCCAACGAATAATCATTGAGTGGCATGGGCGGTTTGACCTTATTTACCCAACAATGTTGACACAAGAAACGCCCGAGCGCGCTCAATTCCAATTTGTCTTCGTCGTAGGAATTAGCCTTGTCCTCGACGACCTTCGCACCCAGGGCTACGTCGCGGAACCTGCACAGACCCGACTTTCCTAGGTTTGTCCGATATTTGCATTGATGTACCAAAAAGGACCAAGTAAATAGTTGAAGTTCGATGCGCAAAACACAGCACTTTTGTTTGACGACATCCGTTTGAAGATGGGAATAAACTACTTAGGAACTGGCTAATTGTTGTCGGGGCAGCTGTTAGCAGCAGTAATATTTGAAGCTTTTTAAGTGCTTGATGTTCATTCGGACATTCCATTTCTCCTCTCCGTTTGCCACTTTACACGATTCAGACCACTTCAGTCTCGGTGATATCTGCGCTGTTATCCTCAATAAAGCATGAAAGTGTCTGTTAATTTGCTACGTTTTGGAGAGCAACGCTCGAATAGAAAACAGGAAAATTCCAACATGTAATCCTGCTGCGAGTTATAACACCGCGTGTGGCGTGAGTTGGGCGATCAACACCCGTGCACTGCCCGTAACTAATTCTATAGCAATTGCTTCCGCTTTATTTGTTCTTATATGAACCTTGCATTAACTCGGCGATAAAATGCACCTTCATAACCTTTCGTGCTTGAAACCCTCGCACGGACGCGTGAACGTCGTTTGCTGACCAAATAGACTGCGCAATAAACTAAATCATGAACATATTGTTGCTTTGTACTCGTAATTTCATTTACGCTGGTTTATTACCTACAACTATGTCGTTAAACTTGTGTTTAATACAGTCAATATACTCGTACATGACTGACAGCAAATTTGTATAGTTCTTGTTTATTTTTGCAGCAAATAATCCCGTAACACTTGTACGAAATAAAATTGTCCAAAAACTTTTGCATACTTTTAAATTAAAATATTATAGTAAATAATTAACAATTTCTGCAAAATATCCACCAAAAAGTTTGTATCAAAAATTAATTTTCGTTTGAGGGAAGCAAGCGTAGCATAATTAATTCTTGTCATTTGCAAATTTCCAAACTCTGATTCCGAGCACAAGAAGACTTCATTAGATATTTGAAAGTCTCGAAAGTAATTAAAATCATTGCTATCCGATAAAATTGAGAAGTAATTTTAGCAGCTAAACACTTCATACGCAAAGCGTGACGTGCATATAAATACATTTTACACAATATCTTCCATTCATGAATCCACAAGAAGCGAATGCACACGACGCGTTATGAATTTCAAGCATGTGATATTAAAATTGCGCATGTTATTTCAAACAGGTGTACGCGTGCGGTTATTTCGCATGATACATCAGCTCAAGTCGTGCGTTCCATGTCCCTGCAAATTAAACCCTTCGCGCCGGAAATTTGTCAAATTACGAAATGGCGTAATTAAGACTGTTTTTCTCGACAGTCGGGTGTAATTGAAATAAATACGCAAATAAACAAAATTGAGTTTGTTATTACGTCGCCAACGGTGCGGTGCGGTGGTCCGTTTGGCATTGGTTTTGGTCGCTCGAATGCAAACGGTCGGCAGCAATGGAGGCAGCAGTGGTGGCCGACGTGCTGGCGCGCCGCCAACTCGAACTTAATTTATTAAAGTGAGCACAAGAAGTGCCCTAATATACCGGTAGAATTAATCAAAGAATTGATTTACAATTTATATGGCGACCACTTCCACCGACCGTCTAACATCGAGGTCTAGAGACCACTAATTGGTCATCATGAAGAGTGCTTGAGGTTTTTGCTAGAGTCGGTGATTACTATTCGCTTGGTGCATAATTATTTACTTTTTATAAAGGTCGTGAGAATGAGAGTTCTTGTTCCTTAAAGGAAACTAATAAACTTTTACTGAAGTGGTTTTCGTGGATTCCTGGATTCTAAGATAATATATTTGTTAATGGAAATATGCACTTTCCAGGTACGGTTGCACACTCTATTTAGATTCTGCGACTTGGGAGTGCAATGTAGAAACTTGCGAATAACCACACCAAGCGTGTATATAATTGTGATAGTACGATCAAACCACAGAACTATGCAAATAGTTTATTTTCGTCTACCACATGCATTTGCATAGTGTTCTTAGTGCCACATATTCTGTAGAAGCATTACTAAATTTATTAATATGACAAGGCCACTTAATGCAATAACATTAAAATTTTATGTTCTTTCTTTCAAATTGACCAAGAAATGTTTGAAATGAAATTGCTTTTTTAAAGTTTAATTAATTACATATTTATTTAATCTCACATTTTGCAAGAATGTATCATTAAATTCGTATTTAAACTTACCTATAAAATTGTGAAGAATACAAATGAATCCGCTAGTACCTTGTAAGATATTACACTTTAAAAAATCATGCATTATTGTAATATTAGTGTGATAAACACAAATAGTTACTCTTAGAACAAATAGTAGAATAGAACCAAATATTTTGCATAAGCACCAGTATATTTATTATTATAACATGACTAACATATTAACCAGATTTTAATGGAAACAATTCTTTTTCCTTTTCAACAAGCAATAATATTGAATTTTCAACTAAGCTAAGGAAAACACATATTAGAGCAACTACACATCCGATACATGTAAAATTCACCAAATTGAGAACCTTAATAGGAAGTTTAATAACATTTGATATGTAACTAAAAGATTCAAAAAAGCATTAAATTCGTCTTTAAATTTCGTAAAAATAATGAAAAATGTAAACGTATTCTATGATAACTTTGTATATATAAGGTCTTATATATACAAAGGTATCATATTATCATATAAGTTATCATAGTTATCATATTGTTAGACATACTACCACCTTAAATCTTTGTTACAATTTAAAAAAATACAATAACTTTGTAAGATATCACATTTTAAATTAGTATATTATATTATCTATTTACATATCATAAAAATCTTATTGGTAGAACTAGATGAAAACGAAGAAATTATGGAACAAATTTTTGTATATTAACCTAAATCCTTGAAATACGCTAAATTCTGGTTTAAAATATTAATTTGATGTTATCTTCATATCAGTTTGTATTTTCTTAAAATTTTATCTTTAAAAATTAAATTTTTAAAAGAAAGAAATTACAAATAACTAAATATTATGACCTTTTATTTTAGGCAATAACATACTATAACGCATTTTCCTATATTTTCGGGTTTCTTTAGAAATTCGATTTTTTCTTTTGTAGAAATAAAAATGATTAATATTCAATAATAGCATGTTTCATTTATTTTGAAGTCAAATCGAGACTGGCTACCGGAGAAAAGCAATGTATATTAAAAGATTGGGAAATCAAACGACTATGTTCACAAGAACAGCAAATTGGCATTTTCTGCGGTCGGCCTTTGTGTTTGCATACTCATATTTCCATCGGACATTTCTCCTACCCGTGTGCAAGTGGTTGTGGCGCATGCATTTGATAGGGAATTTAATTTTCCATCTCAACCATCCACTCTTCCAAGCACCCCAGCCCACATGCTACTTCCACTAAACCCAAGCGCTTGCGAAAAAAACCCAAATGTTGCACACATGCACGACGAAATTAATTCGCTTACCGCACCGCGTCCGTTTTACAAAATTATTAAACTGCTCTCTCGGTAGAGGTGAAAGAAGCCATTAAGTTGGCCCAAATGCTCCCCTCGCGAGCGCCATGTTCTTTTGATATTTATTTAGAGTGCCCAGTTAAACGCGATGATTTTCATTTGCTTCAGCATGGCATGATTCATGCGAACTCACTATTAAATAATCTTTACGACTATACTGCCCATTGGACTATCATAAAACACGTTCTAATTGTACAATCGTTAACTGTGCGCGTAAATTGCGAGATATTTTATGGGAATCACAAATTTTGCAATTTTCCAGTAAGAATTTAATATTTATACGGGTTACGTGACAAATTGGAAAAATAAATACTATAAATTACACGAATCATTACCTGCGCTAGCTCGCATCTAGGCGGTAAAGAAAAAAAGTAAAACGAACTTAAGAATGCATTAATTTTCCCCCGTTAAGGCTTTTAAGTTAATTTTAAGGAAGCTTTATACACACCCAGGTGACAGCTAAGACAGCGGTATCTTCGTTGGAGAGGCAGATTTATATCTGAGGCTTGTAAGTAATTATTTCAAAGTACTCGGGAGTTTTTTAATTGCCGACCATTGCCGGCGATGCCGCTGTATCAGATTGTAAACTCGACTTTACGCTGCTAAATTATAGCGGATCTATCGCGCTACCGCGCAAAGATAAGACACACTCATGTACAACGTGTTTACATACCGATGCTAAATAAGTGAAAAAAAATGCAGCGTAGCGGTCGCAGCTGGTCTTTAACCGAGAGTATTTTTCAAGCGTATACCTAAGAAAAATGCCAAGCTCATGCTACTGGGAAAGGAAAAATAACACGTTCAATGTATATCTAAAAGATGAGGAAAAAGAGCATTTTACTGATGTTACTACAGAGCGTTAACATAAAGTAAATTTACTTTACACTTCAGTTCAATTAAAATATACCATCGTTTCATTTAGGTTAGATATCTAGAGTATAACAAAATTGTAAAAGTTAAAATTAAATTTACCTTCAAATTTAAATGATTTTTGCTTTGATTTTTCACATTTTTGCAATTAAAATGAAATTTTATACACTCGGTATATTTTTAAGCAATTTACAAGATGGTTTGCTTGGTTTTAGGTGTGGGTGGCATCAGTTGTCGAACGGAGATTATTTTATCCAATAATCGTGATAGGCTATCAATCATTCGTTATTAGCAGTCGAAAAATTGGATGGATTACTTTCTAAAGACGTTGGTGGCTAAGACGATGGAATAAAGGCTTCGAGCTGGCGTGCGTAGGGTGCGAAATCACTTCTCTGCTTTTTGATGAATTGCTTCTACCTTGCGCACAAGGTGCAAGGTTATTTAAAGCGATTACATCGGTTGGGGGCAGTTGGGAAACAGAGCTGTGCGGAGGCGATTCTTAGTTGGCGGTAATTTTCCACACCATTTGAAGCGCTTCTTGTTCTTGCTTCTTGGTACCCACTGCAAATGAGCTTAATTTCAATTAAATAAATGATCGTCCATTACTGCGCCAAGCTTTTCCCCCTTCTATCAGAAATCTATGGAGGTAATTTCGTATAAGACAAATCTGTTTAAATCTCATGGTCAGGGTGAGATTGGATATGATGCAAGAACAGTTTGTTATACACTGAAACCTACTTATAATTGAACCTGTAATCTGCGGCATCCTGGCTTCAACGAAAAAAATTCCAGATCCGTTGGTTTACGAGACTTATGCACCGAAAATTGACCTGTATTAAACAGAACATGTCTGGCGCAGAAACGGGATAAAATATTTGTGTAGAATGGACTATTTTATGTGGGTAAATTGTAGGCGTCTCCATATATGCCCAACGGAGGAGTGGTGGCCCATGGCCTCGACCTTAATTTTTCGAGTACTAGTAAAAAGCGTGCCGCCCCCCTTGCTGTATTGAATTGACCTGTGTATAACGTAAATCTGTCCTTAATAGAAAAAAATGACCGTTCCGTTATAACGTGGTTTCACTGTACTCTATTAGCCAATAATTGTACTGCCATTTGAAGGATTCTGTTTCCCCTCAAAAATTAACAAGAGAAATTCCTAATTTTTATTCAAGAAAGCAAGATTGCAAAATATAAATCTGACCTAGATGCAAAAGAAATGTGAGAATTTCACTGGTTGAGATGAACTGGTATACAGATTCAAAACTAAATTAGCAAGATTTCTATCAACCAATTGTTACAATATAATTTTCTACAACTAATTTGATAGCATATGGTCGGAATTTGACAGATGATTCTGTAAACTTGACTCACCCTTCTAACCTCCTAAGAAATAAGCGAGTAAATTGTAAAGCAGAGAGAAACGAACGAAATTCATTGCATTAAGTGTTATAACTAGACAGGGGATAAAGCAACCACAGCTAAACTCCCCCCAACTCCTCAGTCTCAGGGCTGTCTGCTGTGGTTTAAGAGAAGATCGTAAGCTCTTTGGCAAAGATGCCGCGGTGAGCTCTTTCTCGCCATGGCAAAACATACAAACTGTCACATCAAACAAGAATCCATTAGATTCTTTTCTTTCACCCAAGCGCAGAGGGACTCTGCCAAATTCAGCCATGCTGCTAGCTTTAGCCGTGCCACAGCAGCCCATCCTCATCGCTGTCGTACGGACACGAACAGTTATTGTAAACGTCGAGTTATGGGCGTCACATCAAACCAGGCTTCATCTATTACCGTAAGTGACAGTCTAATGACGTGAATTTCAATCCGTTTTTTGTGCGAGCGCTTATTCGCACAAGTTGCGATGTGCTGCGCCCCACCCCCCAACGCCAACGCCAACGCCAACGCCACGCCAACCGCCAACAACCCCACCCAGAGTGATGAAGGGCTGTACACTGTTTCTATTCAAAATAGCACTTAATGCCTTCGATATAAATGCTTTTCATTTTAATATGACATTTTCCATTTCCCATTGCCGTAAAGCGTTGGCCGCCACCAGCGGCTGATGAATTTACTCGTGCTCGTCGGCTGTCGCTGCATTGTTCGCCGAGATGACTCTCGATGACTCGTCGCAATTTACTATTTTTCAGCATAGTCCTGACGCTGGGTGAAACTCCTTCTGGCGTCATGCTGTTGCTGACGCACGCCGCTATTTTACAGCTGACAGTTTCAACTATTAGTAAAATTTGTCGGAACAAATTTGAGCATTATTTTATTGCACATCTGCCAGGCTCGTATGTCACGCGCCCCGACGGAAACTGAAACTTATTACCGTGAAATGTTACTTCTTCGGTTGGATATGACTGCTGAATGTTGTTTCGGCACGTATGAAGTATGCGCCCACCGGTGGGAAGCAGTTAACTAGATTTATGTCTTGCCATGACTTAATTAAAAGAAAAAAGTTGGAATCACGAATCAATCGATTGGGATTAATGTAACGGTGGAGGAAAAGGCGCCGAGTGCTGAATGAGAAGGAAGAACAGAGGAAACAATTCGCCGTCCCATCGAAATGGAAAAGCACCGTTTCTTTTTCCAACGCCCCTGGATTCGACTATTCCTTGCGCACACAAACACCCTTCTATTAATACATCCGCCTCGAAAAAGTGTGCCCTCTATGATGAAGTATTTTTCTTATTGAGTCGTTTCATATTTCAGTGTCAAAATGCACTCGCTTCTAGACGCCCGTAACAAATTGTTTACTCCTGTTGTAGTGACTTCCTAGGATTGAGATGGTCAGTCCAACAACCCCATCACTTCAGGACCCGTCTGACTTTCTCCACCTCTACGAGCACTAAGCACTTAGCTGGATGGATTCGTATTTCCGATAGATAACTCTGCCATTATGAATGCGAACATAACGAGTTATCAAACACTTCAGTGTCGTTTTGTCTTCCCGACACATTCAGAAGTTGACATTTATATGAGCACTTTCAACATTCCCAAACTGCTGACATTTTCTTTCTATAGGATAAAAAGCATTATGCAAAGCTTTGAAATATAACCAGAGGTTACGAAAATGCGAATACACGCATCGTCTTGTCGAATTTTCCGTATACATGCAACTATCGCAATAAGATTCTAGTTTCGTCTGCTTGTCCTTTTGCATGACACGTAGGCGCGCGTGCTAAGCAGACAGACCGACACGCGAACATTTACTTATACTCTCGAGTAAATAAGTCGTGACTGGATTACGGAATATATCGCTACAAAACGCGGTAATCCTATTACGCGACGTGTAAGAGACAATTTCTTTATGACACGTGTCTCAATCCGACAGCGCTCTGGCACACGCTTTTGTACAGGGGAGAAAATGTTCTTTGAAATTCATTCCTTCACGTATTGCATGAAAAACACATTTGCGAGTATCAAATATTTAACTTATACAGAATCAACGTGGACTATATTCTCCAAATTTTATATCGAAATAATCATGGACTTCAAATGTAAACTTTACATCTTCGATTAACATGAAATGAAAGGGGGAAACAAAGAAAATAATTAATCATTAAAACTTGTTTACAGTCGAATTCTCACCGGTTGTAGTTCGAACTTCGGCGAACACTGTGCCACTTTTCTGGCAACAAATGAATACAAACAAAGACTAAATACTCGCGCTTCTGTTTTACGCGGCAGCACATTTCGCATTGGTTTAAAACCGGAAACTGGGTGCGCGCGTTTGCCGCCTCCGTTTGCCAGTGCCTTCACTTCCCACCAAACCGACGTTTGACAATGTTTCTGAGGCGAGGGGCGCTAGCTTAGTTATTAGTTATGTTATTGTGAAAGTTATAATTGCTTTTGTTCACCCAGTGTTTCGCAAACCGCAGGCTCGCAGCTTTCCCATGCGAAAAATAAAACAAATGCGACAACAAATGTTTACCGCACACCCTGACAATGTAGTCCTCTTTTTCCGGTGTTTTTACCATTATCACATAATTAGTTTTACCAACGAGTGATGTTTATTTGATGTTAAGATAGGTCGTTGCAAATTCTTCCAACGCGCTCGCTGAAGTTGGCACGCATGAAACTACGTCAAGGAGCATGTGGGTCTCAGCATGGCAACAATGTAGACTGCGAAAGATGAAGACGGCGAAGGTGCCGCCGTCCTTGAAAAATGATTCTAATATTTGCAACCCTTTGATATTCATCACTCCCTGCGATAAAGCGTTAGGGAAAAAATTGAGATTTTTCATGGAAATGTAAAGTCATTTATAAACATGAACACGCGCCTGATGGGTGTCTCAGGGAAGATGTAAGAATTTCGGCATGCCATTGAAAGGCGAGGTGGACGAATTAAAGCAAAATATGCAAAGGCAACACGAAGAACCGCACCCCGCACATTTAATATTTAGATAATCCTAAAACATGTTCAAAAAACTTGGTGCGTGTGGATAAAAGAAACGTGGTTAATTAAGTTGCAAATTTAAATTAGCTCTGGGTCTCAGGTCTACATAAAAAGTAAAGTGGTTTATGAATTCGTAATCAGTGGATTGGAAGATTTGCTATATAAAGAATGTTTTTGTCTAGATACGCCAAGCCGTCGCTAAGATGTCAATCAATCTCACCATTTGCTAGATTGTATTCCATCTTGAGAATTCTATTATCAGGCTGAACGCCACTCCGGAAACGAATTCGTCCAAACAAAAGCACAACCGGAGGGATAAATATAAAAGAAAATTGCTAATTTGCACTTTTTTCCTCCGCTATTAACAATTCCCTGGATGACAT
This sequence comes from Mimaenictus wilsoni, assembly GCA_027575185.1. NCBI lineage: Eukaryota > Metazoa > Arthropoda > Insecta > Coleoptera > Staphylinidae > Mimaenictus > Mimaenictus wilsoni. The sequence goes on from JAODAC010033276.1 coordinate 17,354, forward strand.
TAACCTGGCAACACAAAAAGTGAAAAAGAAAAGTTGGGCAATAAAAGCCGGTCGCTTGGTTTTTGTTACCAACCGGCAACCAGCGAAAAGCATAATAATCACAACCTGAGAAGGTAGATTCGCAGAGGAAATCTGCAGTCCCTATGGTTTCCTTTTTAATCCCGCCTCTCTTCTGCGCTCGTATCAAGATCAACATCGAAATAGGCATTCTTATTACGTGAACGAAGCAGGATCAATATACACCTATAAATCTCAATTAGGACGAGGAAGTAAAATGTCGGTCGCGTCGTGCACGCATTGGGAGCCAATTTAACAACAGCACCGCGAAGTTTATGCGCCATTTGCGGCTCGTTTCCTACATCGTTGGAGTGTTTGTGTATTATTTGTCGTCGGGTAGATTTTATTGCATGGGCGGTCTTAAACATTCGATGGAACAAAGACCATGACAACGGTAGCGAGGACAGACACAAAAACAAACGTGCACAGTAAACATTTGAATCTATTTTTTGTGTGCTAGTCCCGGCTAGCCCTGCAGCGTTGGCATTTTTCAGCGTTTTGCGCGGCGTACTCGTGTCATTCGAGCTGGTAAGGGCAGCGCTGTGTAAAAATATGCGGAGCGAACGCTATGTGTTTCCGGCGTCCGAAAGCTGAAAATGGGACGGGCGAGAAATGTGCCGCCTATCATTGCCACCGCGGTTGACGAGATGAGGAATTTCGCAAATTTGAAATCTGATGTGACTGATTAATACGCTGAGGCAACACTGTCAAATGTTAAAATTTTACTTTGAATTTGGCAGAATTTAATCCTTGGTGTATGAGCATCATATATATTGTGTAGTGGCTTAGTGCATTATACTCTTATGCCATTATCAAACATCACATCAGAAATAATTAACAGAAAGAATATCCATATTTATCACGAACACTATAACGTACATTTACTTTTATTAGGGTAAAATTCTGCTCAGTATACTACATTCTAATATAACATGAAAACAGAAACATTTGAACTCTAGACATTCAAAGATGATGATTAACAGGATTAACATGCATTAAATTGGCGAATATAAAGACTGAATATATTTGACCTGCCAAAGTTTTGACTAACTTCCACAACCGTTCTATCTCCAGAAAAATAAAAAGGTTATAAAATAGTAGAATGTTCGACAGATATCTGTCAAGAAATTGAACCGTGATTCCTTTAGAGAATCTGGCGTAGTTTCTGATGGTTATGGACCACCATGGAGTCAGGTTAAGACAAGTTTCACTAGAAAATTATAGAACATAGTTGTAAATTTAAAAGCAAGTGTTGTATTTTAATCTAAAGTTTAAATTTATGTTAAAGCAGTATAGAAATTGTAACGCATATATGAGATAATGAAATTTATGTTTTATATCCATGTGAAGAAACGAGGTATTTCAAAGACTTTCGCCCCTAGTGGTATCCAACGTAAACTTTATTATGCTTGTTTATTATGAATTGTGTGGGAGGAGGTTAAGCGAAGACAAACGGGACAATAAGAGGCCGAATCGGTGCAGAATATATACGGCTTACTCCGGCGTGCGCGCCAACATGGGAGCGTTGAGCACCGCAGCGCAGTCGGCGTCTTCACGTAGCTCGTGCGGTGGTCGCGTGTATAAGGAAGTGCCACCTCGGGGTTTCGGTTATACTTTGGAAAACTCCCAACTCCCATGAGTGAAGTTTCGCTTCGCGGGCTGCTAGGCCCCGGCTCATATCCAAAACGGGAACAATTTAATAAGCATTCAATATATTTTAACTCCATGATTCTGGGAGCGTCGGGCTCGCAGACACTGTGCACCATCTCGCAGAACTTACTTGGCACCATCTTAACGAGTTGCTGTTGTAGTTAATTACACAATCTTATTAACATAATTGTCACCGGTGGTATTAAACACGGTCATTTGCGAGATTTGAGTTTTAAAACAGGCGCATCCTTATGGAGATCAAGTTTCAAGTATGTATGAATGTGAATAGTAAGAAAGAGAGTCTCGTAATCTTGTTCCACATATCCATATGCGTTTACCTATCGTTCAACGATGATGTGATGAGGTGTATGTGAATTTCAAAAAGATCCTTCGCTTCGCATATGCCTTTGTTGCAATATTCTCGCTTTCATTGAAACCTGCCCGGATAGCCCGCTTCCTTTCGTTTTCGTGTGTATTGACAACATTGTCTGCGATAGATCTCGGGGATCTCAAGGGTTACATAAACTTTCAACTTTCGCAAATGCAATATTTCCGAAACAAGGATATCCACTTGTATATATCAGCATCATCGCACAAACATGCAATACATAAATTTTGCACAGCGCAACGGCACGGCGCCATGGCCCCGAATGTGTTTGCTTTATCGCATTGCGAATACATTATCAATTTCCCCCCGAAAACTTCAAACTTTCGTAGCGCAAGCGAGAATTTTTCCAAAATTTATTCGGTTTACAAGGGAAGAATAAGTCTTGTCTTGAATGAACGGTTTATAGTCGTATACAATCTTGGGATAAGTTGGACAGGAAATTCTAAAAGTTTCAAAACGTCCTTTTCCAGAATGTCAGTTTGTATCGTAAGATATTATATATTCATTCACCATGCGTATACATTATTTTTAATTTGAAGATCAACTGAATTTGTATACTGAAATATATTAAGATATCACATATAAAACGTATGCAGTACTTCAAACGCTCGAGAAGAAACGAAAAATACAATCAGCATAATAAATTTACTTCTCATATTCTAGGCACGTTTCGTATATCACAGTCTATACGCATTGCTACTCTTTCAAGACACTCTGGAATTCGAATTAGTTGAATTCAAATGTAATTATAAATTGTCTAGACTTCAAGCATCACATATCATTTATATAAATTCCAATTAATTAATTTCATTTTCTTTTGTTGTAAAGTAGAACAACAATCTGCGTATTTGTAATGAACCAGTGAAGACAAGAGCCTACAATATATAGCTTGACTACATTCAAAATAACAATATGCAGATTTTATTAATGAACACATTAATAACAAGCCAAAGTTAATAGAAACTTTTAAATTATGGTATGGAAATGAAAATAAACATGAACATGCTGTAACATGACGGATGCTGTAAATTTTCAGGTAAATTTCATTAATTACTTATGTTGCTTTAACTGATCAGATGTGAGCATTGTTTAAGTTAATTTATAACAAATCGCTTCATGTTGGTTATTTATGGAGCTTTGGCAAAGCCGCAGAAGAGCCCCGAGCGTTTTCGGGGGGCAGCAAGCACCCCTTCTCTCTCTGCCGGCAAATTCGAAAGTTTATCGGCAAGGCAAGGATGCCGCAATATTTCACCGCTTAAGCCTCGCGCGCTTTATGTACACACTTGCATAATACAACAGCATAATGTAAAATTCAGAATGAACTTGTTATATTGTTGTGTAACTAATGAACTAAGTTTGGGTGGAGTTCGAGAGCAGCTCATTCTGTAAATTACTGAAATGCACTGGATTAGTTGATAATTTCTGCACTTGGCAGAGGTGGCCCAATCCGGGGTATCTAGAACGAACGATTTCTGCGAAGGTCCTGCCTATCGCTGCCTCCCGCCACGATTTCCGACTTTTTTTCATATCTATTGAAGACTTTTCAACATGGTGACTTTTGTTATCGAAGAATAACTTTATGCGAAGGCGAGTGCTAAACTTTCCCAGCTAACCGCATACAATTTGGATGACACGAGTGTGTGTGTGTATGCGTGTATACATGTAGAAAATTTTGTAGCGTATAAAAGTAAAATAGAAGTAAAACTGAAAATCTTGAAGGTTCTACAATGTCGGGCACGGTGAGATTGCGTGCCCCTCGCCAACGCTAGTGCACGCGTTCCGTTCAGCGACGACTTCGTTTATGGATGACGCAATAAAATTTAGAAAATGTATGAAAATTTATTCCATATTCCATTCCGTTGTGGCGCGCACACAAAAAGAATGGGCAAAAACATCGCGCATAGGAATGCAAAAAGTGGATGGGGCAGCATTGTTCGGGCGAACGCGCGCATGAAGAATGCCGATTTGCATATTGCTATTATTTTAAATTAACCGATTTGCTCGTGTATATGGGACGCTAAGCAGACGCATGTCCTAAACGCATGTCACGATGTCCTAAACAATTTGCGTGCGGCTTTATTAAAATGCTTAAATCAGAGTGGCGCGAGTGGAAAAAAGCGCGCCGGCTGATTTGTTTCATTTGATACATGCACAGAAACGCGTTGGCAGCAGCAGAAAATGGAACTTGCAGGAAATCGCATCCGTCTCTGCTTTTCCGATTTGTTCATCAAGCTGAGTAGAGCGCCGGCAAAGGACTAAACGCTTAAATTAAATTTCATCAATCGCATAATCGATTTCCGCTTTGGATGTAGCAGTACTTTACGGTCTGCGAGCGCTCCTGACACCACAGGTACACAAGAAGAAGCTGCAGGTTTGAACGACGTCGGAAACGACTCTACGAGGTTTTAAAATTAATTATTTTCTTGTGCAAAAACCTAGGTGAATCGAAGTAATCTGTCAATTATAAAGTCTTAAGAGGAAATTGATGGAATGACGGTAAGACTGATGATAAGACTCATATTTTTAGGGCACTGAATATAAAACTGAAAGATGTAAAATATTATACTCGTAAATATGAAATAAAATATTACGTAAGGGAGCATAAAGTTAATGGATAAATGGATTTCAATTTGTACTGCTTTCCATGTTTTGCATTGTCATTTCTTAAGAGTTTCGTAAAGCAAGGAATGATTTTTAGGTTTCTGAACATGGATTTCTTCAAGTTTTCGGTAAATTTTCAATGGTGAATACATTTAACCGATTTATAACGATGTGAACCTCAGCATATGAGAGTCTTACCTATATTTGTGTTTAGTGCAGGAGTTTATTTTTTTGCGAGGGTTAACCCAGTGGTCTCGTCAACCACATTTCTGTAGTGGTCACCAGACCCATACCTAAGTTTTAATTAGTTACAGTTGCAATTCAGAGCGAATCTGAATTCCGACGCAAGAAAATCATGAAAAACATGAAAATGTTGACGTAATGCAATCAACAGCATGTTCTGACATATAGCATCCAGAACGAATTTCGAAACAAAGAAAGACGAGGGAACAAATGTCGCTGTCGAATGAGCCAGATAATAACTAAGTAGTTCTTGGACTGTGTTACGCGGTTGTCGCTTCGAACACGGGGCCTGATCTAACAGGGACTTGCTCGCTTACTCAACTGATGTTAAATGATGCACACAATTACAGTAAACAAAATAGCGTTTATTTTGTTCGTTGTACAATATGTGGGTATCGACTACGCGAACGTACAAAACCGTGTGTTGAAGAGAACTTACGTAGCGTAGGAAGAGTTGATGGTAAACGTGGGCGAAAAGGCGCGCGCAGAGGGTTTTTATACCCCTATGCGGCCGGAATTTAAGCTAAGATGGCATCCTCGACACCCGAGTCTGGCCGAAGGGCGCAGGGTGACAAACTTAAATTTTATCGCCATTTCTCTGCGCAGCGGAGCGATACAGACTGAATAAGCTGTCTTATCTATTATAGATTCTTAAAGACATTACTGTACGCCGGGTGTACAATTAGCAACTTTGCGTTTTCTGTTTCCGATTAGGTTAATGTTTACAAAAAATATTTGTTCAGTCTTGACTTTCTCATTCCTAGCATGAGCTCATGAAATCAAAGCCTGCACTTGTTTTGCTATATCTAACATTTCCAGCTTCTCATATATATCTTGGTCGGATCTTAACGTATATTTGCCATCGATG
>JAODAC010033276.1:23260-43090 GCA_027575185.1 Mimaenictus wilsoni
TATCAATAAGATACTTTCGATTAGTTTGTTAAATATGTAAACTTCCACTGGCTTCAGGCCAATTTTGGTGAATTTGCCAATAATTGATTATTCATTACTAGATTAGAGAATCTACTAAGTACGCAAACAGAATGTCACTAAAATTCTGATCAAATTGGACAGTGTAGGCTCCAACGCACGCACTGCCTGTGGGTATCTGGCAGCTAGATGAGAGGGTTACTTCCGGTTGGAAATAATGCGTCTGCTTATGAAAGCTTACATTATGGATCGTACGAGGCCACTTTAGGCAGCTTATGCCTGCGCATCCATATTGATAATAGCAAACCACGATACCGGCTATTTCCAGTAGTAGGTTTAGGGTATGGTATGCGATGGCTGCCACCACCGCCACCGACCGAACACCACACCCAATTCTACGCGAACGCAGGCCAGGCATTCTATGCATGCGACTCACAACAAGCAGATTTTCTATTAATTAGAATGGATCGCACTAGTCCATGTATAATTGTGGATGCGATTTTACTAAATCACAACCCCCAAAGCCGGTTAATAATATTGCGTACAACATCAATCTATTCTATCTTATATATGTACTATTGGTTAAGCGCATTATTTGGAAAAGGCATTAGAGAATCACTAATTGACCACAAATGCGATTTACATACAGCTATATACATTTATAAAACAAGTTATTGTTTTGAACTCGCATATATCTGCCCTTAATGTTACTTGTTATACATTGAAGTAATGCGAGTATTTATTGATGCATATACTAATAAAATTTGTTTAAAATGTGCTGCATTCACTTGGCGTAATTTCGGTTTGATCGAAAATTATCGATAACGAATGTTGTCAGTTAATGAATTTCGTGTGTGGGTTTATATGTGATCATGTAATGAATTTGAGAAAACAACGGCAAATGCGGGTTGGTGGTAACCGGTCAACATTGTATCGCAACGGAAATGTGGCAATTAATAAATTATTATCGATGCGACAGGGCGAGTATTAAATTCTAACACGGGTACTATCAAACAGTGCGCGTTGGATGCATATCGCTGCCAGTAAAACTGTCAAAAACAATAATACACGGTAATCCGTGTGCGGCTATGCGATATGGCATATTTCGAGGATTGCACATAAGCAGCATTAATGTGGCTTTTCTCGATATTTTGTAATAATTAAATTGGATTTTGGGGTATACAAATAGAAAGATTTTTATTTTAATATTCGGAGTGAGATACATACGTCTATAGTCCTAACTCTTTACACATTATTGCTTTTTCCAATAGAGAGAAAGCCGTTTGCCCCCCCCTCCCATGTAAACAATGTTGCTGGTGCCGAAGCATCTAGTAAAAAAATAAAATAAAAACCCGGTGACACTTAAAACAATTATTGTAAAGAGTTTTTTAAAGATACATGTAAATTTAATATATGACTATAGATAATATGCTAAGTAAGTTCGTTTATATTCAGTACATAAACTTTATGATTTCCAACAGAAACTTATGTAGTATTTCATTTCATATTTACGAGTTATTTTATATTTTATGCATTTCGTTTTAATAATCAATTCAGTAAATAAAGAAAGGTACATGCATATAATACATACCTCCTCCTCAATATTACTTTTTAAGTAAAAATTCTATGAGCTTGCCTTGAAAAGTAAGCAGGTAAATGTGATTCGTAAGCATTAATACTTTCGGCCACGTATATCTCAGAAACCAACCCTCCGATGAAAACATCGTAAGAACGCCTTTAGCCAAATAAATCAATCACTAGATTTAATCGATAAACGTCGGTGACTATTGGGTAAGCCACATCAAAGCGTATTACATTTTTTCTTGCTAGTAGAGAAATTAAAAAAGAAGTCTGTGGGAATTATAAATTTCACCAATGTTCCAAAAATATTATGCCGATTCTTAAGACGTTGTTTTTCAAGTAAAATAGTAAAGTACGTTTAAATATTTAGTATATGTGTGTAATTCTGTACATGCTCTTGTGAAGAACAATCATATTATTGAAAACAAAAGACTTTGTCTTGCACTCAACTAGAGCTTTTTGTCTGCTTCATTGCGTTTGCTCATAGGACCATTTGTCAAACAAAGTTCAGTTGCATTCGGTGCGCTAGCTGAAGCGTCGTCGTGCATTGGCGTCTCACAAAATAAATAACACACCGAAATCGACATCAACGCGCATCAGCACACATTGGTGCATTGAGGGGCATCCATGTTTGTCTTGCGGAAAACATGCACTTCCTTTTCTTGTTTCTTCCACGTTTGATGTGAATTTGTTTTTCCAGTTCACTTCCGACTATTATAAAAGTTTTCAACTCGGGCAAACATTTTTCTTCTACTACGAATTCAATGAAAACTTGAATTGCCAAAATTAATACTGCTATACTTAAATAAAAAATAAACAAAACCGAGTATAATTTACAAGGGATAATTTACACGATAATTAGGCTAAAGTTTGACTGACTAACATAGCATAACATAGCATAAATAACAACAATGCGCATTTAAGTAATAAGGGGGAACGAACAATAGCTTCATTTACTATTTCCTCTTTTTGCCTAGAAAAAGGCAACAAAGAGCTACGTGCTTTTCATTTTGGAGAGACTTCACCTCTAAATAACATCCATTGATGTAAACGTAGCACAATGGAAGCTTTTCTTCGCCGGACATTGTCTGCAATTACATTGAACTCGGGATGAGAGTTTACACAAGTGACATTTTTCATCGTTGGTATCCAACAGCATCGCAACATTGTGCACACCAAGCGTTGCTGGCAGTTTAGGAACTAAAGACTGTATAACGCGAAAAACTGAATTGTAAACAACATTCAGCGGAAGAAGCGGCCCAACCGCCAACCCAAACGCAACACGACCAGCAGGAATATGACGAATGTACAAACTTTGTGTCATCGCTTGGTTAACTTCGTTAAAACTGATTCAATCAGTTGGCTCGCATTTTCAATTAAAGGGGCTTTTTCTTCGCTTACACAGGAAACACCAACAATTACAATCAGGAATTACATTTTCACAACACCGCTTCCAAAATTATCATTATGAAGTTCGGAAAAGTTCTTCGTTGACGATAATAATAGTCTGTACATTTATTGTTTGGAATCTGATAAAGTTACTCGTAAATATTTGGGAAGAAGAAGGCAAATATGGCATCATTTAGCAATGATGCCGGTTTTGTATTGTATAATTACTTTTTTGAAGCCTAACCTACTTTACCATTTTGTCTAGATTTCCTTCTCAAGGCAGGCTTTACATCAGTAGATGAATCTTTATTGTATTTTCATCCACTGTACATCAGTATATTGGATCGTATTATTGTTATCTTATCTGTTTATGCTATGACTATGAACATCCTGCTAGAAATACTCTTAACAAAATAATTTCTGTCCTCTAATGTCCCCCAGACATTCATTTTGTATAAATAACTATGGTGGTACCTAAAGTCGCGAAACCACACCACATAAAGTAATACAATTTAGAATCTCAGTGATCTCATGTTCAACGTTTTATGATATCTTAACGCCTCTAACATTTCATTCAACAATAGCTTGTGAATCGACTCAAGCAAAGATGATAAATTTTCAACGGCACTTCTATACTTTCAATAATTTGGAAGGGGAAGAAAACAATAGAAAAGAACGCAACAAAAGTCATACGATTTGTCCAGCCAAGTGGCGCAGTGGTCTGGTCTATGGCTACTGACCACGAGGTCCCGGGTTCGATTCTCGGTGGGGATGCATAGTAAAGTGAATTCATCTTCTTATCAATAGTGAATAGAGCTAATGACCGTAGTAGTCGATGCTCGGTAAACTCAAACAAAAAAAAATTTCATACGAAATTCGAAAAGATGAAGAGACCGTCTAATTTCAAGATATAAAAATAACAAGGGAGAACTGTCCATAGGGCACTATCCTATTTCAGAGAGATATTTATAAAATATAATTCCTTTTCAAACTTATGTAATTCTTCTTAACTGAATTTCACTTTAAAGATTTCGTTAAAAATATTAAATTTAAAATAGTTAAAAATATGAAAAGGAAACTTTTCTAAAGGTACGTGGTCGGTATACTAGTTTTAAGCAGACGTAATAACAACAATAACACTCTCTGCGGTGAATTGCTTCCTATGTGAACATCCGCGCAACTTTTTAAGAGTCTTGAGCGTGTGTTTAAAATGCAAGCACACGGTCCTTTTACTGTTCGCGCGCATTTCGCGGCGCGCCATTCTTTGCTCGTGGAACAAACTAAAACCGTCGCCACCATCGCCGCCTCCACTGCCAACACCAGTAGCAAGTTGAACAACTGGCAACTTGAAAGTAAGTAAAGCTCAAGCTTCAGCTAAAGCTAGCGAGGCAGGGCATGAGTGAAACTTGTACTATTAGCAACTTGCTCATTAAATTATACACATGTTATGGAGTTAAGCAAAAGTAATAATTATTTCGTATGCAGTTGTAAGTGAATTTGCTGGTAGTAGCGGGGCCGTAACAGTTCCACTTTTGGGACGCATCCTTTGCATACCCACGACTGACGAATAAATATACATATCTGAATGTATCTCCGCCAACTTCAATTTGCAACTTTCGCGCAAATGAGTGTAATTTACTTAGATCAACACGTCAGCGTACTTGCATCGTCGTTCTTGTCATTCGACGTGCGGAATTAAACAAGATTGGCCATATAAAATGCTTATTGTGATGCAATCTTATTTGCCCAGCTGACAACCGTCAGCAGTGTGTAAAAATCGGAATTGGCACTAAAAAAAGTAATAAGTTGTAAAATTAAAACAAAGGAAAAGGAAATGTAAGCAATGTGTGTCGACGTCTCGACTGCTGTGCTAGCGTTCGTTGCGACTGTTAGATTGTTCGCATGCTGTTACAGCGAATTTTTGGTTTTTAAATCAATCGTTTTATGGGCCGTATAGCAAGACTGTTCGCGACTGCAATGAGTTCGGCTGCGGCGCGGGGCAGGGTGTGGGTGGGTGTTTTGGATTCTGCGGTGCGTGTTTGGCGTACGAATGTTACGCGCCACCGCGGACCAACCATTCCGCCGACCGGATATATACATTTCAAATATTACATTTTCGCCTCCAGCCACCGCCAGCCACAGACATCGAAAATATGTATGTGTTTTATGCCGGTTGGCCTGTTTTATAGGTTTTCACTCGTAATGCGCGAAAGAGTTTTCTGCATCACATAAACAAATCGAATTCGCCGGGCCACTTTAGAATTTCGTTGGTTTGCCAACATATTTCGATCTTGACTTTGTCATATGATGTTTTTTTCTATTAAATATCTCCAAAAATCAATGAGAACATACAAATTTAAAGGTTATTCTACCAGCTGATCAATTTATAATTGATCATTACATTTAAAATTCAATCTCGTATAAAATATTCAATCGTGTATATATTACAACGAATCATCTGTATTCTGCTTTGATAGACGGCGCTTGCAGTGCCAATACGAACTTATACTTGTGCGTACTTGTACTATGAGTTTGTAGCCCTGACGCTTGGGGATTGCTCATTGACTTTGGAAAGAGGGTTAGGCCATTAAAAAGCGTGAAACACGCAGCCCTCGGCCCATAGGCTAATCATATCATAGACTAATCATGATCCACGGTCCATAGACTAATCGCAATGTCTCAGTATATTTTCCTCTGGTGAGTTCTATCAAGAATATTTATTTAGTTAATTGAGTTCCTGGCATTTCGTTGAAATATAGTCGTTGTGGTGTCGATATTGTGATAGAGAACAGGGACGTTGTGAATAAGCAGGTCGAGTGAGTCGTTTTTTATTTTATATCGGGAATGCTAATAAACTTAAACAGATCCTGTTAAGACAGGTCCCGCGTTTCATCGGGAATTAAATCCTGAAATTAAAAACCGCGACTACCTCGAACAAACTGGGAGAAAACATATGTTCATAGGTCCTTTCATGAACATGTTAATGTATGGAATAAAAATATTAATGTAAGAGCGCTGTCAAACGTATTAGACAAAGAAAAATAAGCAATTTATTGCGCATAGCTTTGCCTCTTAAGGCCTGATTTAATCGGGTGCTGGCGTTCACGCTGTGTGCAATTGGGTTTGGAATTGCCAAATATGCAAACATATTTCATTGTGAAATTTTATATAATCAGAATCAGAAATTCAATGCAAATTCCTCGTAAATATTTGAAGTTGATAAACCTATTTTAAAGACATATAGACCTATACACAAAGACATATTTTAGTATAAGCTAATATTATGAAGATATTATTGAAATCACTTGAATTTATGTTTTCTTTTAATGGAAATATGTATGGCAATGGTAAACATCAAACCGTTTTTATATACTTGATGACATTTATTTACATTTTTTTCCTCGTCCCCTAAAGAATTGATATCAAATAACAGTCCTGATTATGTATTCCATAAATGCTTAAAAGTTATTTTCCCATGAGATATGCATCTAATCTTGAATACTTAATAAAAGCAAGATAAGGAGCGAGAAAACAATTCCAGTATAATATGCACAATGTAACAAATACAGATCAGTAGCATTTCTTTTATACCCTCCTAATTACATTCTCTTTTCTCTAAATACGTCGGATAGATGCCTTCGTAAACGGGAGAGCGTCTTGAATGGGAAAACGTTTGAGAGTCGAAAAGAATTTGGGTCGCGTGCAAATACACTTCCTGAATAATTTTGCGCACGGCTAATGCAAGGGACAACAAGAACTCGTCGCGGCTTTATCCATGGGATAAATTCGAAATTTTCAACTTTGTATCTGCGCGCCGTGCGCTCACGGCAAATCCTCGCACTTCGCATGGAATTTTTGCAAATTGCGCTATTATGCAAATTGGTTGCCGAAACTTATTTCATTATCAAAACTAATAATTTTTCATTAAATATCGCTCATATCGGTGTGTACATTAACTGGTTGCAACTCACCGCCAAAAAGTTTGGATGCATACGTTAATATAACTTTAGCATAACCTAATTTGTTCGTAGCTTATTAGCTGTAGTTGTAATTACCAGTGAAATTCGAAAGCGAACTATTTTTAATTGTTGCTGCATGCACGGCAAAATTTCACTAGATTTACGGAGTTTCGTATTAGAGACGCAGGATTCCGTTAATTGTTCATATAATAAGATCATTTTGAAAACATAATAGCATGCAATTTAGCTTTTATGAGAGTCTAACATGTACTCAGAGGAATTCTACTGCGTGCAAAGTGAGAAAAGTGAACGCCAAAACAGTGTTTAACAGTATGGACCGAAGAGTAGATATTGCACGGCTTGGAGAGTCAGTCAGGAGCTACGTCTCAAGCGTAACCATCACCAGCCGTATCCACCTAGGGGGTGCAGTAATACGCTTTGAATGCGGCGCCGACGTTTATATTTATAAGAAGTGCCTCACCCATTATTCTCTATTTAATCTAGAGCGAAGGGTCGAAAGTTCTTGTGTGTTTTGCCGTTGTTCTTCCCTAGCACCACCCCTTACAACCGGCGTCCTTGCTGTTTCCTTCCTGATGCGCCCGTCTTATTACCACGCACTGAACACCGAGAAAAGGTACATTTGGTTCGCGGTACGTTGCACACGGTATTGTTGCGTCTAAGCATATATACTATTGTTCAAGTATTGTAATACAATTTAACGACGTCAAATTTTTAGCCTCCCAAGTGTTTATTATTATTGTCGCACGCACAAAGGGGGTGGACAAAGGAATATGCCGCGTGAAGACCGGTTGAAGAAAGTAGCGGCGTATCAAAAGCTTTTAAAGTCAACGGGAAGACAACACCAAAACACCAACGAGACAACGTCGCCACATGAAACAATACCGCCACAGGGTGAGGAAGATGACCCACAGGGAGGTAGCAAACAATTATTATAAATATGTATTTATCACTTTTGAGAATTTTGGCCGCGGTTGCGTTCGAGGTGGCAAAGAGTAGGTCGACTTTTACGAGCGCATAAATTTGGCATATTGCATTTTATTTTATATTTCACCCGCGTCATCCACGCTTATTACTTTTCCTCTACGGCCAAAAAGGAAAAAGGTTGCCAGAAAAAGAAGTTGTGGAAGTGAAGAAGTTTTAAACTATATGTGTGATAACTTAATGGGATAATTTATAGCGTGGGATCAAAAAAGTGTAAACATAAATTGAAATGACGAAATATATGTTCCACGCAGATTTTCTCACAATTTGAATATTAACGCTTGAAAAAGAGGAAATATGGAATAACGTCATATAAATATTAATGTATTTAAAATATTTAAAGGTTTGCAAATATATTGCGGAATAAACAATAGTTTTTAAATAAATTTAAATCTCCAGCCAGCACAACTGTATGATCGATGACTGTTTACCATAAAGTTTCGAGTTTCGAGTTCGATTCTCAATTATTAACGTTGATGGGATATTTCAAGAAAACTTTTGTTGAAAAAACAAATCAAATTGAATATTCATGATTTTCAATTTATATTGATTTGAACCTATCATCATTAAGTCTTTTCGTTGTTTCTTTTTTTTTAATTGCACATAAAATAAAAAATCAAATTTAAAATCATTTCATGTCTAATATATTGTCACAATTAGAATCGGAAAATATACTAATCTATTATTAAGCACGTGTAATCGTAAACAACATTCTACATAGTAATAAAATAAAATCACAAGAAAGAAGCAACTATTCAGATAATAACTACAGGATTAATATGACAAAAGAAAATGGATAATCGTTAAAATAAATTCGGGCAGTGCCAACAAATTTACTGGCAATTATCGCAATAAACCACCGTTTATCGCCTGTACATTAATTCCCAAACTAGCGAAGATATTTAGGACCACAGCACCCAGTCCACACAAAAGGTTATGTTATGCGGTGAGCGCAACATATAAATCAAACCCATATAATAAATGCGCATTATATGCCTGCCCCAGATGCGTACATCCCGGCAGGCGATTACGAACAGTTGCGTACTTCACTCGGCTCGACGCCGACGGTCTCGCTCCACCTTCGGTCCGCAAATATCTTCCTTACGGCAAATTGCAAGTGTTGAGTGTCTAAATAACAACCGTGGAAATGGCAGTGCTAATTACGTTATAATGCGTGCCGCCGCGCCTCGCTGACCATCTTGCCTCATAACTAACACTAATTAACATTTGCAATTTAGGTGATCTTGGAACGAGCGAATACAAATACAATTTTAATCATCGCGGCAATAGTGTGATCGAGTCGGAAATTTGAAAAAGGGTGCCAATAACGAAAAAGCCATGAACACACGGTGTGGTCGTAAATGCGAAATGCGTATTTAACTGCCACGTAATGTTTATCGTCCGAAGTCGTTAATATTTATCTCTAATTGCTGTACTCCTGGATAAGCTTAAATATTGAATACAAGTTTTTATCGTGGGTTTGATTTCTAACGGATTACATATGGGATAAGAATGAAACACGCTATTATCAACATTGATTAATATGTATTTGTTGGGATAAGAAGCAAAGTTACCTTTCAACAATTGACTAGTTTTCCTTTATTTAACAAATAAGTTTATTCGCCCTTTTTCCTTGCAAACCTATCGACTTTCTTAGTTCCTATTTCTTCTTCCTATTTTGAGAGAAGTCAAATATTAGCCTCGCAAAACCGACCGCTTTTACGTTTTTGAGGTTAGAATTCACACAGGTAAACTCATCATTTCTATCTGTCACCTGATGAAGAGTATTTGAAAGTAAAATTGAACATTACAACATAATCAATCTAGGGTGAGTGCGGGTAATTCTTACTTCACTCATTTCTTTATAAAATGTACTAACCACAACCATAATAAATGTATTTCATTTTATTTCAATTTGAACGCATGAATGGTTGAACGCATTTACTGGGCGACTACCAGTACTAAATTTTTGCTACACCATGTTGCCTACACGCAGAAGCCATAATCTCTATGTGTTACAGTGCTTATTAGCGGTGAAGTCATTAAATCTTCTTGAGTGAAGCTCCGCGAACTTTCTATTTGGGGAAAAATAATTTCCTAAAGACGCGTAGCGCTTTCACAGCCATAATTTGCCTGTTAATCAACGTATTAAATGCGGTAAACCCCTTGATAACGAACAATTCAAGACCAATTAAATGTAAGGTTCGTAAATTGTCTAAGGAACTACCCAGCTCTTTAGGTTCAAGATAGTTGCTAGGAAAAAGTATTGAGCATCGACACAAGTGTAGTTAACTCAATATCCAACTTTTTAATAATTCTAGACACTTTTCGTTGTTGAACAATCAACTGATGTAATTCTAACTACTGGGAAAATCGCAGAGAAAAAGAAAAGAAAGAACCAAAAGCTCTACTCCCAGTGCCAGCGAAAAGATATCGGATATGATATTGTATACAACTGTGCGTAATACAATTTTCTATTATCCGAAAGTAGTTGTGCGCTATCAGTGACGCCGTCAGACAATAATACTAGAGAAAAAGGAGCCGAGACTAAACAATATACATTAACGTCAATTCGAGGCGCATTGTCCTTTGTGATGTCGGCTTTCAATGTGTCCGCTGGTGGTGCAGACTCCACTAAATCGTCCTGTCCCAAGCAACCCGCTGCCTCTTCACGTTCCCAAACACACTGCTTTGAGTGCACTAATGTCGCACTGAGAGTACAGACATGCGTGAGAACGCCCACGCATGATCGTCATATATACCCTCGCGTACGATCTGCGCTACCGCATCAATGCCGCAGCAGTGATCTCCTGTTATACCATCTGCCAAAGTCCCATCTTCCATTCCATTTTCATTACATCACCACATCCCAATGGAATTCCTTACGCGATGCTTTAATGTCAAGTGTGTACAACACTTAGGCTTTGTATACTGTACGAACAACTAACTTGGGAATTATGCTAATATATTTTTAATGTAGATAATGTGTAGAAAATTTTCCTAAATAGATTTTATATGGTTTATAAGTAAATAACCGTTTGCTGTGCAAAGTGTAATTCCCTCTTCGCGTTCAGCGATTCTAAATCATCAAACCCAAAACATTAATATTTAAGTTAGTGCGGTTTTCGGCTGCGTAGATCGAGAGGGTCACATTTGCCATGGAATTGCATAACATTATTTGCAGACTACTCATGCGGGCATGGCTTCGGAGCTTCGAAAGATGTGAGATCAATAATTTTAAGCGCTTTAACGAACGTTTACTAAGTCATTGGTTTTGTTTTCACTGTGGCCAGAAAACGCTACTACTTAATCCTATTAAAATCGTTTTTGTCCTGTACAACATATGCTATAATGATATAATTAAAGCTTTAAACCAATGACAATTAAGCTAGTGTAAAAATTGAGCATTGTTAATTAACTATTAAAATCCTGAGACATAGTAAAGGAAATATTTAACATATTCTGAAATAAATACTTTTAGAAATCGAGTCTGAATTAGACTGACAATGAGAACAACCACCTTGAAAATCATTTCATGAAGTTGCTGTTCAATGATACGTGCTGGATTCTCCGGCGCACTGAAGGAAATCGAGCTATCTTTGAGCCCCAAGCACAACGTTCGCGCTATGGAGATAGAAAATGTTCAGGGTTTTTGTGGCACCGCAGCAGTAACCGGAATGCGTGCATATCTGGTTTATTGGAGTAGAAGTTAGTGCAGATATCAAATGTGCATTAAGTTTCCTCGAAACAGCTCATGCAAAAATGCCGTCGAAAAGACTAGTGCATCACGTTGCTTCGCATGTCAGGAGTTCTCGATGGGTTTGAGTACTACATAAGTGAAGCTACAGAAAGTTTAAGTACATGATCGTGATGATATGTGCAATCCACTTACATAATATTCTCCCATACTACACAAAATATGATAACACTTAGATAATACCAAGAGGAACAGACTCGGAGTTAGGTAGATTCGTTCCGGTCATTTTTTACAACATGTGTTACATTATACTTTACAACTGGAAAATTAAAATCAGTTAAAAGGAAATTATGCATTTTTGTATTGGTTTTACCGAAGGAACTTAGCACTTGTTCAATAATAGGAAATATTTAAGTGGTTTTATCATAGTCACATTATGTAATGAGGATTATAAGTAGAAGACAGCAAATCAAAAGAAAATTAACAAAATTACAAAATTGAAATGCGAAAGTAGACCGCGGAAAATTAATTTAGTGCGGCACTCTGTGGAATACGAGTGGTTGGGTTTTGGTGAATGCGCCGGAATACGACGACGACGGAGGCGGCACAGTGGCGGGACGGCGATGGCGGTAGCGCTAAAGCTAAATGAAGCATAGATATTTTAGACTGTAAGTTATTTTTAATGATGGCCCATATATTCGGCGAGCGCCCTGCGTGCAGTTTATATGATATAGTGGACTAACTACAATTCCATGAATTGAATAGAATTATGAGGCGAATTTATAACATCGTCCTCTTGAGTCCGAAATTCACCCGCGCTTCACATGCACTATTATCAGTATCCGGCGACGTTTTTGCCCTCGGTATGCATGCCAATGTGGCGAACGACAGTGTGAAGGATTTAACAACCTATTTGCCACACTAAATTTAGCAGTGCTTTTGCGCAATCGCAACGTTATTCACACGTTGTGTAAGTGCGGCGCGTGCACGAAGGAAAATCACAGCCATTGCCGGCCCGAGATCATATAAATCTATCACGATATCAGCCTCCGGAGGATAGTTGTTGAAATTGGATTTTAATCTTTGCGTTCATCGTTCCAACGCTTGAACTTCCATTTGCATGCATTCGAACATCTACATATCGCGATTTGCGCGCGCTCATCAATTACAAACTTTAAATAAAATGTCCAATATTCGGCTAGTTGTTGTGCTCTGCATTATCAATTGACGAGCAGCGCGTAATTGCATTTAATAAATAATGAAAACGCGCTATCCATGTTTCCCTAATTAGGAAACGCGCTGGGGGAAAGGTAAACGAGTATTAATCACTCTCCACGACCCAATTTTATTCCCGGGAACGTCTAATAGAGGGTCTTTGCACGAGCATCCTGCCTGTGCCTGCCTTGTCTTTGTATTCTAGCGCGTTGAAAATGTATGACTAGGCGGTGTCGGCTTGTGACCCTGCAAGGACTCCTCTTCCTAATTTAATTAATTTAATATTTACAAAAGTTTTGCACCACTCACGTGACGCGTACTTGCCTACTTCCCGGTTTTCCAGAATTCGCTGCATTCCTGCGCAACTACAACCCAGTGTGTTGACACCGCATATTTTAAATTAAAATATTCTAATTGATAACAAATATGCAAACAAGTGTAAGCAATTTAAGCTTCGAGATTTGTAGCTTATAGTTGCTATTTACTCGTGTAAGTAGAGTGTTTGTAAACAGGAAAATATGTATATACCAAACTGCGGTTGCCACCGCAACCGTAGTTCATAGTCAAACAACCACCCCCACTCATAATATGAGGTGGAATGCTCCAGTGTCATCAATTCCGACCTTAATTTCATCAAATACATGGAGACACGCCTGCAATCGAATTAAATTTTCACTCGGCCTACGTGCGTGAGCGCTTAGCCGAAAAGCGATGCATCCACGCGAACGTATCACGTAATTCGATAACAACAAAACGTATTTGCAAAATAGCATCGTTACGCGATAATATGAACATGCGAACGGGCCTGGAATAATTGTATTTACTACCTCGTTGTGTCCACGACGCGCATCAGACAGCAGTGGATGCGGTGGATGGTGCAGGCGGTGGCGGCAACGGCGGGGAGGTTACATAACAACATAATGTAAAACGGCTTGATGGTTTCGTGTTTGATGTGCAACAACCAGCTGTTTATGCACGTAGTATTCGACAAACTGATGCATTTACAATACGCTGGACGCGCGTGTGCGCGGTTCGAGCAAACAGGACATTGGTCGCTTGTTTGCCGTTCCCTATTTGGTCCGCAACTATCGGCATTAGCGTGAGTACAATTGAATATTGGGAGGCCTTCTGTTTAGAGTATGTCTTCGGCGCTAGCGTTTCAACTTTGTGTCTAGTGAGATGACATGTTAAGTTGATTACATGTGAGCATATTTTGCATATCAGACCATGTTGTCTGTTTAATTGAAATAGTTCATGCTCAGGTAATCCCTTGTTCTCATATTTCGAATGTTTGCTAATATGCTGCTCTTTTAGATTTTTCAGAAAACTATGAACATATATTTCTACTTTGATCTGACCTAAATTGAGGGTTATAATTTAAACGATATATGTACAAATTTAAATAAAGCGTTGAATTCTCCGATATATACGCCCTGTTTAGTTTAATTATAACTAAAATACACTGTATTGAAGTCGAAGTTAAAGAATTTGCAAGTTGACTTGAAGGAAATACTTTTTTTCTGTATATTTGAAGGTATTTCATGCTCTCCTACTTCAAATGTAAATCCTTGTTTTTGAAATGTTACTGTGCACACAAATACAAATGGTTACACAATTTATATGTTTGGGGGTTGTTACCCACAGACATACACAATGTCCCCTATAAACGTTTGTAATATTTGTATATATTTGTAATACCAGGTCTAGTTTACCACAGTAGGGATGTCAACTTTTCACCAAGTATCGATACTTTTTGGTATCGGTACTTTTGAATCTTAGATACTTTCAATACCGAAGTATCGAAGAAAAGTATCGATACTTATTGGTATCGACAATGCACCTTGGTGCCATCTGTTAATGTTTTTTCAAATTATTTTTTACGCGTTACAGTAATCTTCCTGTATATCATCGACCCCATCTTTCTGATGTTATTACATTTTGAGAATGAAAAATATCGCGGTAATTCCTAAGTACTAAAATTAATGTTTGTAAAATTACCGATTGAGTAAATTAAAGCTAAACTAAACTAAAGTTTTTATCAAAAAGTAGCAAATTTTAAACGAATTTGAATTGTAGGGAAGTATCGATACTAAGCACCAATGCAACAAGTATTTAAAAACAGGATCAAGAATAGAAATTTCGCTCAGAGAACGTTTACTTCTACTTAGAACGTTTATTCTGATTGGTGGTGGTGATTAACAGATGGCCTCAGTGTGAGGGCATGTCCAAAAGTATCGAAAATGACCGATTCGATACTATCGATAAGTATCGAAAATTAAAGTATCGATAAAAGTGGATAAGTATCGGCAGGTGGTATCGATACTTATCGATACCGATACTTCTTTTGACATCCCTATACCACAGTACGCCCTTGTTAAGAATGATTGTATTGCAATTTACTGGGGCAGAATTTGATGAATGTAATAGTATTACTTGGCGGAGAGACTATTTGCATATATCTGAAGGTAATTCACAATAGTCATTATATTCATGTACATGCAAACGCAAGTTATAAGTTAGGTAATTGTAATATTGCACAAACTTGGAATTATAGCACTCGAAATCTGATTACTCAATCCTATAATTTATTCAGCATATAAAAAAGTGTTACAATTTAAAAAAGTGAATACTTCCTGGTTCGTTTAACGTTTCCAATTTGCCAAAACATTTATTCTGAAGTAAATTATTACTATTACCATTGCACAGTCAATTTATGATCAATAACAAACTCTCAATGCCAATGTATATTCAATCAGGGTAAATATTGATTTTATATTTTGGACAAATTTCAATGAAGCCCAGAGGTATAGAAATTCATAAAATTATAATGACCAGTATGTGAAATTGTTGTCATACGTCATTAAAATGGATTCGGATGTGTCAAAACTCTTTATATACCCGTAACATGTGATGAGTTCCCTGAAAAAAGTAACAAGATAAAAGTGCCAACTTTTGTTGTTGATCAAATTAACAACATGATACCAGACGAAATAAAACTTTCTCGCCAGTGCGCTAGTGTTGTGCCCAGCCGAAGGCGGCAACAGACCATTGCGTCCACCCCCCTGCGCCGTTGATGCATGCCAACTGTTTATTCCCTTTTGCCAACCTCGCACGACCACGTAGCGCGTTTGTATAGTGCGCTAGTTTGTGAGAGCGTCGGGCTAATTTGAAATGGTAATGACGACAATGCGGGGGAGAAGTTGTGCAACCGCCGCGACCGCCGTCGCCGCCGCCTTGCCAGTCGGCCGCGTTCGACCGTTGCGGCCGCACACGTGCCCGCGCTGTACAAAAACAGCGGCGGCAATCTTTTTCACCACACGCCGTTGCCACCGCCACCGCCATCGCTACCAGCCGCCTGCTGAATGCAAAAATGCACTCCCACTTCCACACACCAACCGCATAATGCAAACGAACAAATTGCACAGCGCAATGGCAAACAACAATACGCTTCGCGTTCATTCCACGGCCCCCAAGCACCCGGGCACGCTGTGCCAACCACAACCACCCCTGACAAGTGTATTCGAGTGTGTATTCCCCGTGTCGCCGCGAAGACATCTACTACATGCGCAGCAACAGCAGAGAAAAAAACACGTTGCACCGCTTGAAAATGGTGAAATGTTAACGTAGGTACACGGTGCGACGAAATCGCATAAAGCGCACTTTGTTAGCAAGCACATTGCACGTCATACATTTATACATTTTTGCAGAATTATTGCACTCGTATGTTTAGTGGGTACGCGCCGGGGATATGGATCTTCCCTCATTGACGCAATTTAAAAACTCAGCTCGTGTATAAACGTCGTGCTCTCTAGCAGCGGCGGGGTGAAAATAAAACGTACTTCAGTTATGTATACAAACAGAACGGTGGATGCACAGGGGAAGAAGGGATAAAAACCGCGAGCGCCTGCAAAAACGGGACGAAATGTGCAAAACGTATGGATGTTTTTTTTTCATTTGAAGCGGCAGACATTTGCATTATGGTGAACCTCAGCCCCCGGCGATTTGCTGTCCACCGCCCCGTCCTGTGTGAGCTGGTCTATCTCTAATGAGGCTTTTGATCAGCTTTTTAACATTTTCCACTTGGTGTAAAGAGCAGCCGCTCATTATACTGTTTTGTTTTTTATGTACCGTTTTCTTTCATCGAAATCTACAATTTTCTATGCTACAGTCGTTAATTTTATTTTTAATCAACCATGTATTTTTTTATCTTTTATCTTTAATATTTTAATTAGTTACTAATGACATACTAATTTATAAACATTATTGAATGATAAGAATTTAAAGCGAACTTAAGCACCTTGTCTGGATCGAACGCGTTCACCGCACAGCGTACATCGGTTGCCGACCTGGTACAGATCATTTTTTATTCATCGTATCAACATCTTTTTTGGACCGAGTGCATTTACCACGCTAGTATTACATAAATTTGCTGCAGACTTTGTTAGTAACCGCTACAAACTCTCGTAATTTGAGATATCATGATAGAAATTCCCAGAATCCTGAGTATTAAGAATAACTGTCTAAGTACGTAAATTATGAATAAGAATATATTGTTTAAATAATGGACTTGTTATCCCTTGCATGTAATACCCTTGAATTTATAGTTTAACTTTGATTCCTTAAACAGCAGTTACTGAATGTGATAACTTAATCTCATCAGAATTCATTAAGCAAATCTTTGTCAGTCAGTTAGGAGTGCGGTAAGATACAATCCGAAATAATAAATAACGGTTATAATTTATGTGTGCTGTCAGGCATCGTACAGGATATCCCACTCGAGCCGGAACTGGTCACTTTATTAAACTTACAACTATGGCCGCCGGCCTACCCTCCGTTACTTAGACGCGGGACCTAGGCAACCGGAATGCGCTCGCCGGTCACCGAGGAGACCCCAGAGTGCCCAAGAACCCGTCCGCCGACGAGTCAACGCAAAACGGCATAATTACATCGACTGATGGACGACACGGGTGGCTGCTGTGGCGGTGAATACAACGCCATTCCGGCCACCATCGAGTGGAACGAGAGAAATCTTGCTGTTCGCCTCGGCGCGCACTTTATTGAATCAGCACATACTAGGCATTTCTCCCTGCCTCATCTTCCGTGACTGGTAGATCGGGGCCTGGTCAAGAACAAGTCCCTGAACAATTTTATTATTGTGTTAATAATTCCCACAACGTTTGTTGAAGGATGGCCACCTGCACAATGTAGTAATTTAATTGTCGCCAGAGCCCGGAGAGATTATCTGAATATTGACGCGGACTTCAGACGGAAATGGAATTATGTTACTGAGAGCTTTATCCGAGGACGTAATTCCGGATTAAAATATCTACTAGTAAATATATTCGATACGAAGTTTAAGCATGAATACGATATTCGGATATATTCCATATCTGAGATGCAACTGCAACTGTTTTATACATGACATTAATCCCATGGATGTTCTATATTATCATATATCTAGTCATATATCTAGCTATTTTATCATATCGGTCATGAATATTCATCTTCTGACTTATCTCCGTTGCTAACATTCTATAATATATTAGGAAATATGATAAATGATCCGTTAATACATCATTAATCTGAAATTATATTGAAACATCCTTCACAGTTTCATACCTACAATGTTGCATGCAATTAAGGGTTAATTTATATTACATAACGTTTTTGCCATTTTTAACGAAACAAGGAAATAAAGAAAAATCGGTAGAAATCAGGAATGGTAATAATACCTTCAATAAAGACTCCTTTCTTTGTCCATGGTTTAGAAATTCCAGATTAAATATCTGCACGTAAATATATTCGATAACAATTTTCTGAGCCGCGGCCATTCGTAATTTCTAATCAATCATATATTTTAATTAGTACCTAATGACTTACAAAGCATAACAAATTATGGAATGAAAAGAATGTCAATGGAAGTAATTTTTATTATGTTGATGATGAAGCGGACTGTCGGACAATTTCTAGCATATTTAACACAAGTAGTCTTTATCAATGAACTTAGTGCCATGATCGGATCCCCTACATCTAGGCGGGTCATAATAGTATAATATACACGAGGGTTTCCATGTCCTATCTTCAACTAGTACTAATAATACTAATAGAACTTCAAATAAAGAAGAAAAGAGACAGACAAAATTGGCGCGAATGCGAAGGATAAACCGGCACCGCGTATATCGAGGGATCGATCACATCTTTTAGCGTGCTATTCAAGTCCGCGTTCACGAGAATCCCCTGTATATAATAATATCCAATGAAATTCATTTTCTTATTTGTTATGTTATGATACAGCGTTTTGAAGAACTATGCTTTTTCAGGAACCCTAGTCGCAATCTTTTGTTTTGAATGTACCTGGATCGATTCTTTATTATACATGATGACTATATGAAAATCTTCTGGGAAGTTTTATTTGGGGACTGCAACTGTTTTATACGATACTCAAAACCAGTTGATGTTCCATGTTATCTCTGGTCATACTCGTATATCCAACGATTTTACGATATTGGATATGAATATTCATGTTGAAAGTTAGCTCCTCTTGTTAACATCTTCTAAATATATCCAGCAATATTATAAATTATGCGCTAATTCAGTTCTAATCTGAAATGAAATTGAATCTGCTTTAATTACTGTTTTCCTTCATTCTTGTATGTAGTACAGAGTTAATTTTAATCGATACTTAATTTTATTAAAAAAATAAAGGAAAGAATATTAATCAAGAAATTTCCTAAAAATTGTATCCAAATTCCAAGCGTGTTTTCCATGAAATTCTTCACCTTATAAGCCGAGGGAAGTAGTCGTTGGAAATCAGGGATGGTAGTGGTACTTCAAATAACGACTCCTTGCTACCGCCCCCCAACGATGGTATCTATGCGATGCAGTGGGGAACTCTAAATACATACATAAACTTCGGTTTCGCAACTGATAAAGTATTTAATTAAAACTTATTCTCCCGGATAAAGTTCC
>JAODAC010033276.1:43190-57435 GCA_027575185.1 Mimaenictus wilsoni
TCTAAATACATACATAAACTTCGGTTTCGCAACTGATAAAGTATTTAATTAAAACTTATTCTCCCGGATAAAGTTCCAGTTATGTCCGGTATTTAATAATCGAATGAATCATATATTAGGTGATTTATTAAAGCAGCGTTGGGTCTTATCAGTAATTTATGATAAGTATTGTAAATCTATTAAATAATAAAACTAACCGCCAATTTATCATAATTATGCCGGCATAAATAATGCAATAAAAACCGACTGCGGAGCGGTGTTTAGGGATAATTAATTCCAGATATTCTTTATTTCGATACGATATTGCCACACCTATCCATATTTATGGCCGCCTTGTTAGCAGGCGATGCAGGCGCCGCGTTGGCCATGGCAACCTCCTCGGCGAGGTGAATGTGTGCGTAGATAACGGCACACGCCCGCGCAATGTGACAATTTAAAATGCATTGGTTATGTTTGCTTAATGGGAAAACGTAATGTAATTTGATTTATTCGCACCGCAAACCCTGGCTGCAGCGGCGACGGCGGCATGGTGCGTCGATCGGTTGGTTCATTGGTTGGCGGAGGGCGGCTGGCGCGGTGGCGGTGGCGAATATCGACTGTAAATCGCAAACAGCAACAAACATCCGATGCTCGGTAAACACGCGCTCTCGTTCGTCGCTCCTAACGATTTTCGCGATTAACCGACATTTGCGTTGAATCGTGTTGCTACCACCGACAAAAATTGCATTAAATTACGCGTGCGAGTGCGTAATGCACATACCAACGGATATAAATCAAAATTGCCTGAGTTAATCTAAATTTTTTAATGAATAAATTAACTGGCCGCGTTTAACAAGCCGCCACGCATTAATTACAACTTCTGTAGCACTGCGCCCGATGACGTTTGTGCCCGTTTTGAATTATTGCAATTTATGTGCTTTTAATTAACATATCAACTATAGTATTTATTCTGATATATCGACTGAAAATTTGGATTAAATAAAATGCAAAATGGTCGCCGCTAGACGATGTTAAGTTCATTTTTAGACAAATTTTCATTTTAAAGATACATATCATCGAAATTAAAGCTGGGGTAACAATGTAAATAATTTATGTTTATATTTATTATTTAATTATGAACACATTTGATCTGTTTTGAATTCGTTTATACTCATTTACACGTGCCCGTGCATTAAAATGCCATTAACATCACGTTTTCCCGTATTTACAGATTTTCTTGATTTAAAAATCGTATCAGAATCACGAATCAAGTTGGACTAGATGAAGTCATTAATGCTGGACTATATAATTACTCACTACTTATATGTATGTATGTTTGATATTGTAATTTCTTTAAAGTTTTTCAATTAATTTTCACTTAATTTTTCATTTTGAAAGCGTGTATCATCGGAATTAAAGCTTTGACACAAACTAATAAATTCATATTTATAAAGTATTGCTGTTTGATCTATTTCTGATTATTTCCTGTCAATTCACATGATCCCAAGCACAAAAAAAATCATGTTGGTTCAATTTTTCATATTTGCTTGATTAAAAACAGATCGAAGCACGACATATTTCAATAACTTCATATTCATATAAATTTATATTAAATATAGCCTAGTAATAATAATTTTAATAAGAAATGCACCCACTGTTTTGATGTTTATAAGAGCAGTCCGGCTGTTAGAAGAATGAGCCGAAGGGGGCGGCAACATCCCTCGCGTTGAAGCAACTGGCGAGCGGTGATATAATTTATTGCGGAAACCCCACAGTGTTTCTTTGCGCCGGAGAAGAACCGGATACGGCTGGCGGCGTCGGTGTAAATGTAGACTGCGTAGACTATCATATAATGATTAACGACTGATTTTTTTCGCCTTTGGGGTGGTGGTATGTCACTAGCTCCCTTTCGGCATGCTGTGCGTCATATAATGTACACACTCACCAACTCACCAGCGCCCACTTATTTCGGCATTTCGACAAAAAGCGCACTTGAATGATACACAAGAGACTCGCCAAGCGCCATTTAAATTCGCTGAATATGTGTGCAGGTTTATGTGTGTATATTTCGGCAATTTGCAAGGCCCTCGTCCATTTCGAAGCAAGCGGAAAACCGATGATTAATTAGGATACCGCCGTACAGCGCTGCATTCGGCTGGCGAAAAAATGCGATGCTTGCGATTCGCATAGCCATTGTAAATTCGATATATTTCCCAGCGATGACATACTACGAGGAGAGTGAATTCGATACTCGGCAAACACAATCATTGAATCGCACTCGGTGTTCGAACACTCAGTCGTTTGATTTGATTGCAAATGCCGATTTATTTTTGCTTTTTTTCACAGCGTTTTCATCTGCAATCCCGAAAAAAAAAACGATTAAATAGAACACAGCATTTCATGACGCTCCCACGTTTGCCAATTATTGTTCTACAAACATTTGCTAAATTTGTTTTTATGAATAATCAACTGCAAGTCGGCTATATTGGTTCATTAAAATTTTGCATATAAATTGATACTTTGTTTGATTTTTAAACGAATGTGCACAAACAATAATGTATTGTAATATGGTTGGCAAAATTCATACATTTCAATAAAAAAATACATTTCTTTAGTAAAAATCCTCAATCAATTCCATACCTGTTTTCAGGGTTTAAACAAGAAATCTCGTAATAGGTCACTTTTCTAAAGCTACTATTTCAAATGAAATTTTGTAAAAATGTCGAAAATTCTTCAAACTATTTAAATAAACTGTTAAAAGTGTCACCAGTGGGCATAATCCCATTCAGAATCAGTGTTTCTTTAGAAACGATAAAGTATGGTTCAATAGAGAGCCTAGACTACTTTTCTGAGGCTTGAGATTGACATGTAAATTCCAAACGACATTTCGCAAAAATGTTTTAAAAAAAATTGTAAACGATTTAGAATAATGATAATAGATGGCAGAAATGGCTTTTCTGGATACCAATTCGCTGCCGTGTCGTTCAACCAAGCAAATACGCTTATATATCCTGACGCGCATGCGTGACTTTGGGGTACTTTTTTATTAGCGCTGATGCGCTTGTGACAAGCCTGGCACCAGGGTTAGCAATCAATATTTTCTAAACCTTAAAGGCCACTTGACTCTAGCATATTCTTACATTTTCTCAAGTAATCCCATCAATTAGTTTTAATATAAGATAAACAGTATACTGGTTAGTAGGGATGTTAATAAAAGTATCGGTATCGATAAGTATCGATACCACGTGTCGATACTTATCGACTTTTATCGATACTTTAAGTTTCGATACTTATCGATAGTATCGAATCGGTAATTTTCGATACTTTTTGGCATGCCCCCACACTGAGGCCATCTGTTAATCATACCCACAACCAATTAGGATGGTAAGCGTTCTCTGATTGTGAGCGAAATTTCGATTCTTAATCCTGTTTTTAAAATACTTGTTTCATTGTTGTATTGATACTTCCCTACAATTCAAATTCATCTAAATTTTTCCACTTTTTGATAAAAACATAGTTTAACCTTAATTTACTAAATCAGTAATTTTACAAGCATTAATTTTATTACTTAGGAATTACCGCAATATTTTTCATTCGCAAACTGCAACGAGTGTAACGAGTAAAAAAATAATTTGAAAATGCATTAACAGATGGCGCCAATGTGCGTTTTCGATACCACTAAGTATCGATACTTTTCTTCGATACTTGGGTATCGAAAGTATCAAAGTTTCAAAAGTATCGATACCAAAAAGTATCGATACTTCCTGAAAAGTTGACATCTTTAGCAACGGGCATTGGCTGTGGTCGCAATAGGCAGTGAGTTTGTTAAGCCCTGCGCGCGCACGCTACGCCGCTGCCAGCGACTGTGTCTTAGGTAGCGCATGCGCGTGTCATGCATACGCGTCTTAGCGAAAGCAATACCCTGTGAGTTGTATATTCACGGGGTCCTGTTTAAAGGCTTTACTGAGTTCCCAACGGTGTAAAGATGGTGTAGGGGAATTGAATTTACTCAAACTGATACTGCTTCGAAACTGACTATATTTCGAGCACACGCAGGACATGTTTATGCGGGAGAGGGTAGTCTCCTTGGCGCATGCGCGGCTTAAGAAGCAACGCTGCCAACTTCACTTCAAAGTTCTAAGTAGAAGTAAACGTTCTCTGAGCGAAATTTCTATTCTGGATCCTGTTTTGAAAATACTTGTTGCATTGGTGCTTAGTTTCGATACTTTCCTACAATTAAAACTCGTTTAAATTTTGCTACTTTTTGATAAAAACTTTAGTTTAGTCTAGCTTTAATTTACTCAATCGGTAATTTTACAAGCATTAATTTTATTACCTAGGAATTACAGCGATATTTTTCATTCTCAGAATGTAGTAACATCAGAAAAATGGAGTCGATAATATACTGGAAGATTACTGTAACGCGTAAAAAAATAATTTGAAAATAAATTAACAGATGGCGCCAAGGTGCATTTTCGATACCAATAAATATCGATGCTTTTGTTCGATACTTGGGTATCGAAAGTATCAAAGTTTCAAAAGTATCGATACCAAAAAGTATCGATACTTTGTGAAAAGTTGATCTCCCTAATATAGATTTTTTTTAACTAGATTATAAATATATATTTATATATAAAATATTTCATTCAGAAAAATGGAATCAATAATATACTGGAAGATTACTGTAACGAGTAAAAAAATAATTTGAAAATACATTAACAGATGGCGCTAAGGTGTCTTTTCGATACCAATAAGTATCGATACTTTTCTTCGATACTTGGATATCGAAAGTATCAAAGTTTCAAAAGTATCGATACTAAAAAGTATCGATACTTTGTGAAAAGTTGATATCCCTAATATTGATATATTTTTTTACTAGATTATAAATATATAAATATATATTTATATATAAAACATTTCATTTCATAAATTTATAAGAAGCAAACTATTAATTTCGAAATATTTCCCTAGAGTAGATTATGACATTAATAAAACTAGATAAGAAACACTCAAGAACTGCGTGACTTGTCTCTAGTCGTATATAGTTTAGCTACTGCTTTTCTAACAATCGGCGATGCCTATGTATTCGGTTTGTGCAGCTTTTGTTCGAGTTGCTTTGTGTTGTATGCCCATATCTTGATTGTTTCATACTTTGATGCAATAGAACAGCACTGTTTCGCCAGATTTTCCTCACAAACGTCTCATAATGCAACCGTGTAATCGCCATCATAATTGTCATAGACTGTCAT
Organism: Mimaenictus wilsoni; assembly: GCA_027575185.1. NCBI lineage: Eukaryota > Metazoa > Arthropoda > Insecta > Coleoptera > Staphylinidae > Mimaenictus > Mimaenictus wilsoni. Next base: position 48,419 of record JAODAC010033276.1, read on the forward strand.
GTCATGATCGTCATGATCCAGCGATTCCGACAGAGCTATTAATTCGCTTTTGTTGCCAACACTCTTTTTCCGTCTTTACGTCCGCACGTAAAGACAATAACAGACAAATCATTTAAGAATCACGTTTTGTATACATTGCTAAACGCTATTACTCATCTAAAGTTATCTAACTATTGTCTTTAAATAGTTTACGTTAGTTGCAAATGATTTAAGGTGTTAAATAGTAAATGGGTGAAGTTAGTTTTATGCGTTGAAACACTTCTCTTTAAAAGAGGGTAGCTGTTGTCATGGTAACACCCTATTATGAAAGCATAGTCCTCTTGTGATTGGTAGTGAAATTTGATTAGGGGAACAAGCTATGCATATGATTGGTTAAAAAGACGGCCGTGAAAGGAAGGGGAGTTGTTGTCATGGCAACACCCTAACTATATTTAAAGAAACCAATGAAAGTAGTTTAAAATGTATGATCCACCCCGATTTAGGTCTAGAAAATATATTTTACTGCAAAAATATTTGCAATTATTGAAATTAATGTAATTTATTATTATAAATAAATAATAACTATTTAATAAAAACAAATAATAAATATTTACATGAAATAATTACATAATAATTGAATCATCAAATTTAATTTAATTTAATAAAATTACGAAATATTTCAGCCTGGCGGAAGACCGGAAGCCGACTTCACCTTAGACGTTCCTCGCTCGGAGATGCTCTCAAAGCGCATGAAAGAGGACAAAAAATGGCGATGTCGATGTCGACTCTTGACTTCCTTCCTCGGATTAGTCTTCTTCCTCCTTTCAGTGATGGCCGTTAGTTTAATGCTTACGAAAGGTCGTAAAATGTTCGGATCAATGGCCTAATAATGGCCGAACTAAACGAACATCACTTCAAACATAACTTCAAACATAACTTCAAACATGACTTCAAACATAACCTCAAACATAACTGTCACTTGTCAATTTTGACAACGTCAAACGTCAAAAACCTATCTAATCGCCCCGCTCGGCGGGCCTCGGTGGCGCAGTAGGCAGCGCGTAAGTCTCATAATCTTAAGGTCGTGAGTTCGAGCCTCACCCGGGGCAGTGTTTTTTCTTCTTCAACCTCTTAAAATAATTAAATTATTAATACGAATAAATAATAACTTAAAGAAATGTAAATAATCAAACTTTGTAAAAAGTGTAAACAATCACTGCCATTATCGATTTGCTCATTTATTTCTAATACTGCGAATGGTAATCGAATAGCTAACGCGCGATGTCATCAGGAAATTAATAAGTTATTAACGAGTAATTAATGATTGCGATCAACACTAAAGTGTTGTAGCTAATTAACAAGGAAAACAATGTAGGTGCCAAATAGTTACCGATGTTTATATGTACGTATTCGTATAGTAACTTATAACTTGGCATAATTAATTCTTATGCAATAACTAAGTAAAAAAAAGCAAATATACAGTATTTAATTGTAAGTTATGGCGATAGGTTGGTATCGACTAGCAACTAGGTGTCGCATTGTGATAATAATGATGATGAAACGAGAAAAAAAAAACGGTTATAAAAATTCTACGTAATAAATACATTTATTTGTTACTAAAATTATTGTAATAGAGCTTTGTGTATATAGTACTTTAGTACTGTGTATACAGTACATTACATAGTGGTTGTAAATAAAAAACAAATAAATTGTGATTTTATACATATTTTTAGTTATTCAAATGTTCCTTTTATACCTTTAAATTTACTTTGGAGAACAAGCCTCGGTGGCGCAGTAGGCAGCGCGTAAGTCTCATAATCTTAAGGTCGTGAGTTCGAGCCTCACCCGGGGCAATTTTTTCCTTGAATATTTCGTAATATAACCTATTCTCCAAATTGTGATTTATTTTTCAGCACAAATCTAAGGAATTTTAATAAATTTTCATTAATTTAGTATTTTTATATTTGCTGAACTGAAGAATTGTAAAATTAGAATAATTTGTTTATTTCGGTACAGGTAGTGCCATCTATCATCCATTAGCCAAACTAAATTGATTATAATTTAAATATTAATTAATTTGCTTTGATTAACACCTAATTCACAATTAGAAATTAAACCTTAATACTTTTTATTTATTTATAGTGAATTTATTCAGTGTTTTCTTAAATCAGAAACGAAAAGTATTTTTAAAATTATTTATTTTCATTATGGTGCTTGATGCGCCATCTATTATTCAGTAGTGAAAATTTTGGCAATTTATTAAATTTTCTAGATTTATAATAATTTATATTGTAGAATAAAATTAATAACAAAATAATAAAGTTATATCAAACTACAATAAAAATTATATAGACCATTTCATAATTATTTAGTAGTCATCAGATGCAGAAATTTTAATGTTTTTCGAAATGAAAATTTCCCTCCTTTGAACATAACCTAGAAAGTTTCTGATTCATTTGATTTGAATCGTGTATACAGCAGTTTTGTTTATAAACACAAACAGTGATTTACAACCAATATTTTACGTTTTTTAATTGTTTTGTGGCCGTCACGATGTTTCTCCCTGGATCAATTACGCAAATCACATTGACTAATTTCATGTAAGTTGAATATTATTTATATTTTTACTATTCAAATGTTTATTTTTGCATTGTCTATTGGTAGTACACACGGCTATGTTGAGGTTTACCCTGGACCTAAACTAAACATGATCCTAGGTTCAAATGGCAGTGGAAAGTCCTCAATTGTAGCTGCTATAATTTTGGGTTTAGGAGGCACACCGAAAACAATAGGACGGGGACAAAGAGTAAGTAAATCCTTAGACCAAATCATAAAATCTTACAAAGTAATCTTAAAAAAAAAAACTGATAGGTTTCGGAATATGTTAAACACAACTGCAACGAAGCGACAATAGAATTAAAACTACAAGGTGATAACGAAGAATATATACGTATCACACGAAAAATAAACCTTCGTGATACGTCTACATGGTTTATTAATAACCAAAAAGTAATACTAGCTACTGTGAAAGAGTGTATTGCAAAGTACAATATTCAGGTGGATAATTTATGTCAATTTCTACCACAAGATCGTGTAGCCGACTTTGCAAAAATGAACAAACAAGAGTTGCTGAAACAAACGCAAGTTGCGCTTTGTCGTGACGATTTGGTAGAGATGCAAGAGAATCTTATCAGGGATAGGGAAAGACATAGTTATCTCTCGGGATCGCTGGACGCTGAGATGAAAAAGTGTGAAGATTTGAAGGATGCCAATCAGCGGCTGGAAGGGAGAGTGAAAAACTTTAAAAAGATGAAGAAGTTTAAGCAGCAGTTGGAGCATATCTCCCGGAAGAAATTGTGGCTGGGCTATTTGGAAAAAGCGGATGAAAGGCAGGAGATTAAGGAACGAAGGGATGAAGCCCAACAGGATCTTGAACAGAAGCAGAATGCTACCAAGCCTTTTAAGCAAGCAATTGAGTTGGAGAAGAGAAAGTTGAATAAGTTTGTGGATGATAATCAAATGTTGGTAAGTTTTTCTTTTATTTGAACTTTAAGTTTATTATATTCTAAATTAGTTTCAAGATATGATGGCTATCAAAAGAAGAGTTGAGTCTAAACAAGAAAATGTGGAGAGAATGAAGGGAGGTTTGCAAGACATCCGAGATGAGGTCACTCACAAGTTATCAGCGCTTAAGGATATTGAGGATGAGTTGGCGAATACTGAAATTCGTCTGAATCAACTTAGAAGGAATAAGGAAGAAGTTGAACAACTTGTTTCAACTGGTAAGTCTTTTTTTTAAGTTTTTTATTACTATTTAAAGTTGAAGTTGGCGTTGTGGAGTGCTCGGTGCTCGTCAGATCACCGCAGTTAAGCAACGCTGGACGTAGTTGGGTGTTAGATGGGGCATCACTCTGTCTTCCCATTCAACAAGCAGCTACGAAACTGTTCGCTGACCTCCCGAATCTTTGGTAAGAACACAGACGCGAAGGTTGGGCGACTTGCTTGCCACAGTCCCCGTAATAAAGTCCATACGTACATAGTCTGCAGCACAGTGAGCAGAAATATACCATTAGTATATTACTTTAAACCACTTCATAAAGTTAAATAGTAAACTTAAATAGTAAAATAGTAAATAGTAAAACTTAAAGAAAATCTTTATTAACAGAAACAAAAGAACGTGAAACCCTCAACAAAGAAGTCAAAACAATCGACACAACCATCAACAAACATATAACGAAAATCACCTCGTTACGTGAGTCCAAATCCAATAAAACTCTGGAGATTCGTTCGCACGAAAACCAAATAGCATCACAACAACGCCTCTTGCAAAACCGCCTCAGCCACCTGCAGAAAATCGACCGTGACGCGTACACGGCAAGTGTTTGGCTTGATGAACATCGACATCTCTTCCAAGCGCAGATTTTCGGACCCTTGATGATCGAAATCAACGTCCTGCAGCAGTCGCACGCGTTGTATGTGGAAAACTCGGTTGGTTTTCAGGATAAGATCGCTTTTCTCTGCGTCGATAAGCAGGATGTGGAGACACTTTCGGAGCATTTGGGAACCCGTCAGGGCCTACGTTTGAATATTCTCTACCAGGATCCGAGTGCTACGAAGCCACGGTCGAAGTATAGCATTGAGCAACTGCGACGGTTTGGGTTTAATGCCTACGTCGATTCGTTGTTTAATGCGCCTGACCCGGTAATGAACTATTTGTGTAAGCAGTATAACTTGCATAATATCCCGGTGGCGTTTCGGAATTCGACGTTTGATGCCGAAGCTGTGCCGCTGCATGTGTTCTATCGTGAGGATGTTAAGTATAATATTACGGTGTCGAGATATACTGGGAATAAGGCGTTGAAGCAAGGGATGATTTCGTCGGATAAGAGTCTGTCGTTTTGTGTGAATAACGCCAAGGTTGATATGATTCAAGGACAGATTCGGGAGTTGAAGGAGGAATGTGATGGGTTTGATGGACAGGTTTCATTTGTTGATCAACAGGTGGGTTTTTTTTTTAATTTTTATTTTTTACATTTTAAGTTAAATATTGTTTATTCATTCATTTATTTCTAAAAGAGGCCGCCCAACCTTTCGATAGCGACCTGCCGGTCGTGATTTTAGGTTGATGTCCAGTCTATTTTCGATTTTGTTTTATTGTAAACGAAGAAGCAGACGAATATACTCGACTGAATGCGGGTGATAGGGTTCCCCAATCGATCGCGAGGACTACAGAAATTATTCTAGTCGATACAAAAAGGTTGGGCAGCCCTGGTGAAGACGAATGAACGAATGAATGCATTTTGGCAACAATGTGTGGATATTAAGCCACGGCGTAGCTTGGGAATATCATTAATGAATTTTAAACATAAGCTTATGGTAAAATATTTGGGGCCCATCTTCAAGAGCGGGGATGAGTAACCTACGATTATTTGAGACGAGATGTAGATTGACTCTCACATCGGAGATGCGGGCCTATCTCCGGTCTGAGTATTAAGGGAATTTTACTGACCCGATCACAAAAAGGGTTGCTCATCCCGGACACCTACGAAAATGAAAGTAGTAATTCAATCTAATCAAACGTAAATCAGACAATCATAAAAAAATCACTCAAAGGAGGATCGAACCAAAGGCATTCCGAAAAAAAATCGAATTGTGCGGACGGTAACTTGTTAGTTGTAATTCCTTGTCATTTACAGGTACAAGAACTACGTAAATGTAAAACAGCAATTGAACAAAAAATGCAAACTCTACGCAATAATAGACAGCATTTATTAAACATCGAAGGTAAAATCAAGAACTTAGAGGCAAAGATTATCCAAATTCAGCAGCTAAACAAGGAAAATACTCAGGAAAAAATCGAGGAATATGCCCGTGATAAATCTAAAGTAAGAAACTACAATTTATTACAATTTTCAATGTAATTTTAACATGTTAACACTAATTTTAAAATTTCTACACTAATTTTGGTATTACTTTGTTTTTCTAGCGTATGATTGAGAAAATTCTCACATCAATTTGTGAAATTAACGTAGATCTCAAAGAATTAAGTAAGAAAATAGTCGAAATTCAGCTAGACAAACGAAAAATCGAAACTTGTCGCTTACGAATAGAACCATTGGAAGCCGAATTCGAAACAAGCCGCAAAGAGCTCAAGACGGCCGAAGTAAAACTGCAGCAAATTCGGGAAACTTTAAACGAAATCACACGCGAAGCTAAATATCATCTTGCCAAGGCCAAAGAAGCTTCGGGTGGCTTCACACCTGATGACGAAGGCTTCGATCAGTATCGTGGTGAGTATGAGGAACTTCCTGGCGACGTTGAAAAACTAGAGGTGGAACGTGACCGAGTGAATAACCGCCTACAGTGTTTGAATAATCTTGCCGACGATGGCGAGCTGGAGGAGTATGATCGACGCATTGCGAAGATTGAAGAGATGGAGGAGAAATTGGGACGGGAAACGGCCGAGCTGCAGGAGTTGACTGAGAATTTGGATGGCAGGAAGAGGGAGTGGTTGCAGCCGTTGGGCGAGTTGGTGGCGACGATCAATCAGAGTTTCGCTCGAGCTTTCCATAGTATGGGCTGTGCGGGCGAGGTGAAGATCTACAAGGGCGAGGACGAGAGGGATTATCAGAAGTTTGGAATTGCCGTGAGTGTGACGTATAGGAATGGTGCGCCGCTGCAGGAGTTGAATAATGTGACGCAGAGTGGTGGCGAGCGTGCGGTGGCGACGGCGGCGTACATGCTGTCTATGCAGGAGTTGACGCCGGTGCCGTTTCGCTGCGTTGATGAGATTAATCAGGGTATGGATGCGAATAACGAGCGCAGGATTTTTGATCTCTTGGTGGACGTTACGTGTCAGCCGAATACGAGTCAGTATTTTTTTATTACACCAAAGGTGAGTCGTTTTTTTTTTCTTTCTTTCCATTTATTGGTTTTATAGGAGGTTTTTAAGGTTAGCTTTCAATTTATTAGATTTATGTAAAGGCTAAATTTATGAAAGTAGGTTAGGTTGTAGGTTTTAAGGCTTGATTTCAATTTATTAGATTTCCGAAGAGGTTAAGTTTGGTAGGTTAAGTGTTATCAACGTCAACTTGTCAACTGAATTGAAATGTTAACAATGGTTTGTCTGTTTTGACGGCAAACGCAGCGCGTGCAGCCAATTTTACAATTGTTCGCATATTTGGTTGCCTATATTTCATAGAATTTTCTGGAACTTTTCTTCAACGACTCTATTTTTACATTTATCAAAGAAATATGTTATTTATTGTAAGTTACGGACCCCATTCTGCATATCACATAGTTTTCCAGCACTTTTTATTCTAAATTTTCAGTTTTTCTATAATTCTGTCACGAGAAGTGATATACTTACAATTATTTTTATTATATTAACTTTTGTAGGCAACCTATTCTACACTTTCTAGTTTTCGGATATTTTAGCTAGGCAACCCATTTTGCGCTTGCCAAAGTTTGTCAGGAACTTTCTATTCTTAGCATGAAGTTTTTCTTTAATTATGTAAGGAAAAATGATGGAACAGTTGATTTCAATTAGTTATACATTTCTTAAGAGTGTACAACTTATTTTTTAATTAGATCAACTTTCTTCACGATTTGGTACTCTCCACAACGTTTTTCAGGCATTTTTATTCTAAAATGCTTCTTCTGATTGTAGAGGTTATTTTTTGTTATTTAGGTTAACTTTCGTCGTCGTTGGCAACCTATTCTGCACGTCTTAGAGATTTTCTGGCCCTTTTAATTTTAAATTTGTAGCATTTGTTTAAACATGTCAGAAAAATGATGTTACGGTTGATTTCACTTGATTCCACCGAGGATTCTATAAGTTTTTTTTTGTAATTAGGCTAACTTTCTTCAATGTAGACAGAGTTTTTCAGGCATTTTTGATCTACAATGTTTTTTACGATTGTGGATGTTGATCTTTTGTAATTTAGGCTAGCTTTCATCAAGGTAGGCAACTTAGTCTACACTTCTATCACTTTTGGTTTTGTTGGCTCACTTGGTTTTGTTACATTAGCTCATGTTTCTTTCGTTTGTAAAGGTTATTTTTTTCTAATTTAGGGTAGCTTTCTTCAATATAGGCAAACTTTTCTGCACTTATCAGTGTTTTTCAGACACCTTTTTTTCTAAACTTGTAGAAAAAGTCATGTTGCAGTTGAATTCACTTGGTTCTATTATTCTAGGAAACATTTCTTTTGATTGTTCATTATTTTCATTCATTAATTGACGTTTTAACCTATTTGTTTTAACCTAACATTTTCTCCTTTTCTTCAGTTAGTACCAAATCTAAAATATGACGCCTCAATGAAAATACATTTCGTGCACAACACACCATGGCCCATTGACCAACATCAATGGAATGCAGTGGAAGCAAGTACGTCCTAAAATAATTGTCTCATTAATTTTTATTATATGGTTTATTATCTCAAAAAAGTATATTAAAAATTAGATTTTAGTTACAATATTAAACATATAATATAATATGTTAAGCAGATCACATTTTTTACAATAAAGTTTCTTGTTTACTGAAATTATACACATTTGTATTTAGTATTTATGTCATGCCTTATGTTGAATGGAAACTAACAAGGAGAGAGCTCCAATTGTCCGACACGGAATTAAATGAAAATTATTAGGATTTTTCGAGGTTTTGAGTCGTTTGCCAAAAAAATCAAAGTTTGGTATATTTCACTTTAACAGCAACTTTCGCCGTATTGGTATCACGGCGCAGTCGTCAGCGCGCTTTCATGTTGATCTATCTTGGTATGCTGATGACTACGCCACGATACTCATACGACGAATGTTACTGTTAAAGCAATATATACCACTCTTTGAAATAATTTTTGAGACAAACGGCTCACAACAGAGATAAATTCCGTAGCTCCAATTGTCCGACACGGAATTAAATGAAAATTATTAGGATTTTTTCGAGGTTTTGAGTCGTTTGCCAATCAAAGTTTGGTATATTTCACTTTAACAGCAACTTTCGCCGTATTGGTATCACGGCGCAGTCGTCAGCGCGCTTT
>JAODAC010033277.1:0-14047 GCA_027575185.1 Mimaenictus wilsoni
TGAAACATATTACATATTATTATCATCAAATGTAAATCTTTTGGGTCGTGCTGGAACATTCCTTCGATGAAGAGTATGAAAATCATTTGAAAATGTGTTGATTGCCGCGTTATTTGTTTTTTAGAGAGTGGCCAACCTAGACTAACCATATCTAGAACTCCCACTCAAGCGGGTTTGTTTGGTTCCAAATTTACCAGCGCCAAACAATTTTTCCAAATATGACAAATTACATTTAAAATGAATTGAACAGAACTAATAATAACCACAGTAATCGAGTCCGGTGAATACAACAAAATCGAAATATCAAAATGTATACAAAATTACAGAAAAAAAGTAACAGAAAAATTATACTAAATTATCATAAGTTGAAACAGTAACAGAAAAATGTTACTAAATTGTCATATCGAGAAAAGAAAATAGTTAAAGATCCTATTTAACTCTTTTCAAACTTTCATCACTCTCTATACACATTTGTTGATCTAAACAATTTTATTTCAAGGTCACTAATATTACATGTGCATCTCTATTTTATATTTCCTCTGGTTCCGTTTTAGGCATGACTCCGAATATGGCTTCACTGTATCAAGATTCAAACCTACGAGATTTTCACAATTACTTCTAATATACTCTTCCCTTGCTTCCAGTTATAAATTTATCCTTTAGAGTGCAATCAAATATTTCTTTGCACCAGAGAAACTGAAATCAGAGGACAGAATGTTAGTGTTGAAAGTCATCTGGGTGCCAAGCAATATTATTATTCCTTGGGCACGAGAAGACAGACAATCTGTCAAAAATTGGAATTATAAGTAATCATTCACCGGGCTGGGGTGAAAATTGTCAGGATCATCCCGGAACGTACCACAGGCAGATTTAATGTAACTGATCTAAGGTGGTCCGACTAGAAGGAGTTGACAGGTCCCATTGCGGAACCCTCTTGGCTCTAGAAACATCTTTCACAGACCTGTCTCCCTGTGAAAGATGTTTCTTTTTGTAAACATGACCTATGCTTACAAAAATAATATATCTTATATTATTGCCTACAGCAGGAATTTGAATTTACTATATAATATGAAGTAAATAGTAAAATGTGTAAATGCAAAACTTCAAAGAAACTATTTTCATCAAATCCTACAACCTTTCAGCAAATTGCTTGTTATGATCATAACAGCTCTACTCGCTCCGGCAACCCAAAGGGAATTAAAATACTAATAGTTACCCAGAAAAAAAATTCTGGGAGAATGACAGGCCACTGGTCTATGCCCGGTCAGCGACAAGGCGGGTAAACGGAGAAGAAGAAGAAATCAACGAATCTTCTAGATTCTTCTCTGTTCTTCAATGTTCCATTGTTCACAAATTTGCATTCAGAGTACAAATTCATTACAAAAGTTTGTCTGAGCGCTACATAATATCGGTGTTATTTTTTGAGGACACGTCGCACAGTAGTTTTCCAGAGATAATTTATTTTAACTGTACAAATACGTCAAATGCTAGTTTATTCGCGTATTTAGGACCTCCTCTTTGCCGTTTTCTTTTTTCTTCCGTTTCACGGTTCACTGAAACCCAACTTCTCTAAAAAGTGACAAACAGAAGAAGAAGTAGAGGAAAGCAATCGCCCAAGATGAGTGTATCAGTGTATTAAAGTAACATAAATTAACTTTCGACAATTTAACATAGACATAAATTTGTGAAAAAAATTAAAAAAGTACTGAACGGCTTGGTAGGCCTCTGTTGCCGGTCCCTGGAAACCATATCAAGCTAGAAGTACGATCACTTTCAACATTATATATTTCTGTAAATTTTGTCAAAGATATTAATACAACCTTGCCTAGTTCTCTCCAGATGGCACGACCATGATTCCCGATCAGTCTGGACACCCATTACGTGCTGTCATTAGTAAGCCAGTTTTTCGCATAAGTTGAGCAGATGATGTGTATCCACTCGACGAAAGAAAAATATTGACAATCGACAAAGAGGAGCCATATTATAGTTGTAGTAAAGTGAAGTAAATCAACTCCGATGATTTCCAACAATTAAACAGTTCTACGATAAAAAGGAAATAATCTTCTCTACGGCATCCTACATACACTCTGTGGACCGATCACTAAACCCTACCAATCAAAATGTATTCACATTTTCAATATTGACTAATTCTGTAAGGTATTAATACAACCTTTGTCCATTGCCTATAGATGGCATCACGATGACTCCCGCGCATTCCGCACAACCGTCATACGTCGCCATTAGTGCTGAGCCGGTTTTTCGAAAAACTTGAGCGCATGATGTGCGAGCAAGCACGACGAGGTTGCATAGCGTCAACCGGCCCACGGCCAAAACCACCTGTTCCGCCGGCTTATCCAGCCAAAATAACAACACACGGCCGAAACTCAGCTCAGCCCAACGTGTCTCAGCGAAGCAAAGACGCTCAGCGCGAGACGCGTGGAAAGAAAACAAGACCAGGTCGAGCAAACGCGCGCGTTTGCGTCCACGTCCCAAAAGAGAATGGTGAACTCCGGAGTCCGGTCGCTTGGCTATCAGCCGCCGAAGCATTCGTGAGTGAACGCCGGCCTTGTACGCACACGTTTTGCCAATCGTCAATCTTTCGATCTACGCGCTCGGGGGTTAACCGTCCACTGGCTGATAACACCTTATCAACCTATCACCCGATAGATTTGCATAGATAGTGTTGAACGGTGTGCGTAAACCACTCCGGTATCTCCTACTACAGTGCTTGTGTGCTCAGTGTATGTGATTAGTGACTATTGGAATATTGTCTCCATTTTTTTGGGATTTTTTGGGATATTTTCAACCGGAAGGTCGCTATCAACACCGAGAAGGTAAATTTTACCTGTCCTTACATTCAGCAAAATTTCCTATTCGTAGAAAATCTGCCAACACTATTAACTTAGCAACTACTTAAGTAGCAATATAACATTGGTTACCAATGATATCACGTTGTAAAATGTTGAAAATCTAATAAAAAAGCATAATTTCAAATGGAGCTATAAATTTTATAGCGTCTGCCTTCAGCCAAACAAGATTGCAATCAACAATTGAAAATTATTTTCGCAATTTTCGTGCAATCAACACAACTGCACGAGCTGAAACCGGATACTCGAATGCTTTTATTGATGCACGTGCGCATTACTCGGTGTGATTGCGAATTAAACGTTTTGCCAAAGATGAAGTAATGTAATGAATTCGCATCGCAGTGCAAATAATTGCGCGGCAAGTGCATGCGAATATGTGGAAGTTAATGACCTCAACACCAATGTGGCACACTGCGACCACATGACATGAGTAGTCATTTTTCCCTGCATTTCTATTTACCACGTAATTAGATTAGAATTATGTGAAGCCTTATTATGATGGTAACAATATATATTTGGGTTTTATAGCTTCACATTATTCACTAAGTTAATAAACCAGCTTAATTAGCTATTTCCTATTTATAAAATTGGATAGAATGTGAGTTGGAAAAGGGGGTTAATTATGTTTAATACAATTTATTTATTTAGAAATTATGGGGACATTACTGATGAGAAAAAGATAAATTTGCTTGAGGAATCACACAATTGATGTTAAATGAGTTTATATCGTTTTTAAGATTGGATTGTTGGGTTAAATTACGTTATATTTGAATATTTGAATGATTTGAGTAAAGGCAGCGATACCCAAACATTTTGTAGATGTTTTTAATAAAATGTTTAGATGCCCTAGTCCAAACCTTCCTACTGAGATGCGCCTTCCAGTTTGGAAAACTTTGAGACCGCCGTGAAGTTAGTAAAAAATCCCAGGGTTTTTTTATTGGAGATATCCATAAGAAAAAATAAAAGTCGAGAGTGCCTCTTCTCCTTTACAAATGTTGTTTATATGACCCAAACGAGTACAAATTTTGCGAGCGTCAATTTTGTGAGTCGATGCAAGTGCCCTAAAATGACGATTAAAGTTTGAAATTTGCAATGCATCTGTTCACAAGAAGAGATATACACTCCATTTTCTCCAAAACTAGAAGAGAGTGCCTTAAGAAGTCCAAACAAAAATTATTGCAAATTCAGAGAGGAACATGCTGATGAAAAAAAATAATGATCGAGTCGGTGTTGATGGGAGAAAGGATTTTGCAAAATCTTTTTAAAATAATACGTAAATAATAGAAATAAAAAAGAAAAGCGTTTATATATTGGTTTCGATCGCAATGTCTGACTGAAGTCCATCAATTGGTATTATTATTATCATATTCTAATAATATATTATAATAATTCATATTTAAGATCATGTATACTGTTGCTGAAATGAATCAATTTGATGGTACAAATGGTTGCATCGTAGCGTCCGAGTGTCAGGCGGTGAGGGTGTATAAGTGCGTGTGTGTACTGTTTCGGCCGTATATATTTAACGCAAAGTTTTCGACATGAGTTGGAAGAAATTGGAAAGAAAGTAATAAATTAAAACTCCTGGTAAATTTGCAGAAAATACAAATTTTTAGTGATGCCATACGTAGCAACCAGTAGATACCAGTTTCACTGCATTATCTCTTTATTTAACCCTTTCTCCTATCAGCACCTAGTCGATCATTAATTTCTTTTCATCAGCATATTCCTTCCCGAATTTGCAATAATTTTTGTTGGAACATCTTAAGGCATCCTCTTCTAGTTTCAGAGAAAATGTAGTGTTTATGTCCTCTTATGGACTAATGCATTGAAATTTTCAATCTTTAATCGTTATTTTAGTGCCGAGTTAAAAAATTGGCACTCGCAAAATTTTAACTAATTTGGGTCATATAAACAACATTTGAAAAGGTGTAGAGGCATTCTCTTTTTTTTCTTATTAATGTCTATAATTTTTTTTCCTGAAATTTTTTACTAACTTTACAGTTGTAACTGTGAGGTGGGTTAGGGTATCTTTTGAGTTGGGATATTGAGGAATAGTATATTATACAGAGGTTCCACTTTCCCCAAGAGTATGAAACTTACTGCAATCAAACCAGTGAAGAAAGGGCATTTCAGGCTAGTTGAATCGCAGGCACGCCTGCAATAGACCTGCTAGTTCAGGAATGCGAAATGGTTCGACACCTACAAGAGGGAGTGGAGAAAGACACAGGCAAGACTCAGGCAAAAAATATGACCTTTACGAATTGGCAGAAGCGTTGGGAGGAGGCAGATAAGGGGAGGTGGACATATAGTCTCATTCTACATCTAAAACCCTGGTGGTCACATAGCTTTGACGAGGTAACGCACTACCTCACCCAGTTTTTAACTGGACATGGCTGCTTCAGGACATACCTCCACCGCATCGGCAAAGCAAATAATGGGTATTTCAAAATGTGCAATGACTACCCTACAAAATATGACACAGCAGAACACGCAATCTTCCAATGCGAAAGATTCAATCTCGAGCTTGCAAATCTTACAAACACAAGAGGGATGCTCCACGTGGGTAACATCATTACTGGGTATGTGGCTTGCATTATATTCGCCCGATTAAAGGCCGAACCAGAGTGGCTCTGAATACTCTAAATCAGACCTCCCCGTGAAGCAATGCCGAAAAGGCGATTTCCCGGGGGGATGACCTACCTAGGGCCGGGGTATCCCCCGGTCCGGGCGGGCTGGGCCCGTCAAGCGGACAAAGGGGTTTAGTGGGTATCGACGGACTAGCACCCAGAGAGCCGCCGACCCCTACACTCTTCGGCTGTAAATGGGCTTCCCCTGATCTCGGTAAAAAAAGGCTAGTTGAATTCCATACTGTTTCTGGAACTAATATGAGTGAAAATAATAATTTCTTATTCAAAAACGATACTGAAATGTGTTCATTAACCAACTGGAAAGAAAAAGTTATCTACGACATTCTGGGTTTGTTGGTATATCAAAAAGATTTTGTTTAAAGCAATCTACAATTGATTTGCTTGATAGGTTAAATTGGCATGATATAGTTAAATTACCGATGTAAATGTATATTATTGTTTGATTAAGTTAGGATCAGTTTGTTTATTCGTGTAACATGTTGCTTAGAACGAGTTAGGTTGTAGAAACAAAAGGTGCATCAACATAAACGACAGGGATCTTGGGCAACTCATTTTGATTAGGTTAGATAAGTGGTTGGACCGGAAAGTTTCAATTTGTACAGTTTCAAAGAGCCATAAATTATGTAGAGTAATATAAATAAATAAATGTATGTAGAGTCAGAGCAGATTTTTTGGAGCTGGGTCATGCTCCAAAAAATCTGCTCTGACTCTGCGAATGGACTCTCTAAGTGAACTAAGGGACTGATGCAAACCTATTTTTGCCAGATTTCAGTTGAATTCGTTTAAGATGGTTGAGTTATTTTCTTATTATGTTGAATTGATTTCGAGATAAGTGATGTTCGATTAATGTAAATTAAACTTGGTTGATTCAAGTTCAATATAGTTAGTTTAGGTTCATTAAAGTTGATTAGGTTATAAATCATGAAGCGAAATTGTACTTTTACATAGGTGTGAGACTATTTAAATTTTAAAATTCTCGCCGAACAAACAACACGTAGGTAGCAAATACATCCTGTAATAATCGATAAACACTGATTTATGACTAAAGATATAAAGCAAATATTCTGTAATTAACTCATAATTACATTACCAAAAAGCAAGAATCGCCTGCATAACCAGAACCGATTGCATCAAATTACCACCATGTTACCATTATCACGGCAGAAATATCTCCGCTTCGGCAAATATTAGACGAGCGTACGTACGAAAAAGCAACGGAGATGCGAGACTATAGGGCGTGATAGTTAATCGTAATCGAATCACCGATCGAGCTGCTTAGTATGCTCGACGAGAATGCTAATGAACACAGAGAAAAACGGCGGAAAGAGAGTAATATTATGCCGCACATCACAATATAATCGAAACGACGACGGCGAAGTTATTGCAAGACTCACATGCATTCAGACGTTGTTGTGCTGTTACGTTTGTGCCCAGCCACGCAAGAATTTGCCACACCTTCTAGCGATGGTTTCTTCGCACTTATGGCCGTACTTATGGCGTATTTTTGCTGAAAAAAGCACCAGACAGATGGAAGCGTTCTATACTCATGCATAGAGGATAAATGTTATGTGTATCGTTAGGAAATGTTTGATTAATGATTGGACGTAATTGTGCAAGACTCCGGAATACGCTTTAAACAAAGGAATCAAACGGTAATGACTTGCTAAATATTTAAACCAATTGTTTGGTCTTGTTGCATAACATATGTATTGTTGGCATATTTAAACGTGTGAAAGTTTTGTTTATTCATTTAATTAATGTTGGTCTTTTTGGACTTTAATAATATGTCTTTCGAAGTTTTACATGTATGATTAACTTTTATTATTAGGACTTATTGATAATAAACAATAGCTAGATCGTGGCAAAAATTGTAAAATCACATATATGTGCTATTTCATTTTATTACATTGGTCAGTCACTAGGAATAGTGCCAAATTGTATATCTGTGTGCTCTTTCCTAACGACGTTAACGCGTTGTGCTGACGTTACATAGTGCAATCTACGTAAAAGATAGCTGCAATAATTAACAACATGTCTTTGTAGAAAAATGGAATTGTAAATCTTTTGCAACCTTACATAAAATTATTGGTAAATCCACTCAAACTACGTTGAAGAAGATATTGAAGACATTGGAATTCTGTCAGTTTCGATTCAAGAACATCTTTCGATGCTAATAAATAGTTTTACAGAACGCTGTGATCTTTGTCACAGCACAAACTAAATTTAATAGGGCTAGATGCTGTCATTTGTGTGTCACTAAATTTATTAATTTCTTTATAAGAATAAAGGTTATTAAATATGAATTATTAGAATTTGTAAATGATACCAATTGATGCGCTTCATTCAGACATTGCGATTTATAAAAACAGTAATCGCGTTTCCTTTTTTAAATTTATATTATTTAGTTATTATGTAAACATATTTAAAAAACATCCTATCAGCACCGACTCGATTTTTTTTTTCATCAGCATATTCCTCTCTGAATTCGCAATAATTTTTGTTTCAACTTCTTGAGGCATCCTCTTCTAGTTTCGGAGAAAATGGAGTGAATATGTCCTCTTATGGACGAATGCATTGAAAATTTCAAAATCGTCATTTTAGGGCACTTGCACCGAGTTAAAAAATTGGCGCTCGCAAAATTTTTACTAATTTGAATCATATAAACCACATATATAAAGAAGAAGAAGCACTCCCGATTTTTTCTTATAGATATTTCTAATAAAAAATATTCTGGGATTTTTTACTAATTTCACAGCGGAGTTGCACGCTCATGATTTCTTATTTTTAATATAATTTTAAATAGGTAGTTCGAATAATTGCACAAAACGCACATGTTTGGTTAGGGTTTGGTTAGTCTACGATGCGAACGATTTCCACGATTTAAGTTAGTTAAAATATATAACATATACAAATAATATATTTCATTTTATTTCAGTTCTAAATTTGAAAATATGTTCATTGGTATTGACACAATTCACTACCATTCCTCTATATGGAATTTGAATCCAACTTATAGGCATCGCATTTTATTAATTTAGCTAATACCAACACAGTTTTAATAACATATCCTCATTTTTCTCCTGAGTGAGATACATTTAAAGTTGGACCTCAAATAACACTCTCTCTGGTTGTGACTAAAATTTCACTTTGCTAACTTTGCTAAGCGTAAATTTTACTAGCACTGCTAAAAACTGAGATGCACATACTACAAGTTTGTGGTAGCACAACAATGTAACGACAAGCAGACTCGTGTCCTTGATCCTCGTCGAACAGCACTGCAAAACAACAAAACAAGGTTTAGAGGTTAGAATAGTTCAGGTATGCAGCGATCGCCATCATCACGACATTAGACGACATGTCATGCATTCGACTTTTTTTACACGCAGAATGTGAGGCACCGCCTCAAATAAAACGCAGCAAACACGATAAAACGTCAAGGATATCTTGAAGGAGTGCTAAGGTTATACCATAATCTTATATCGTTAACTGGCTTTCTGACCGTAAATAGAATAGCACATTAAAAAGCGCGCTATAAAGAATTTTATACTAGTTTTATTGCAATCGATAGGAACTAGCTTGGAGAGTATATTGGAAATAAAACAATAGTTTTTTTTTCAAGTTATGACTTCTAGCAAGCATAACAATTATAATTAATGTAAGGCTTATTGATAAGGTTGTTGAAAAATGATAAGGAAATTTTATTTCTTGTTCCCTGGGTTTCTTTTTTTTTCTTGTTGATCAATCTAGCTCTTCTATGATTTGTGGAATTTTTCCTCTTTTTGATCGTTGTCAAATTCCTCATATATCTTCCTCTTCTTTCCTCATATATATTCTCATGTTTTTCTCTGATGATGTCTTCGTCTTTTTTGCTCTGTATAGGTTTCGATCATTTGATCTCTCTTTGGAAATTACAATTCCAATAACTATTTTCTGTCTTTACAATTGTTCCAACTTCCATTCTGCTCGGTTCCTTCACTTGAATGTGAGCACCGGTGAATGCGAGCCGAATTCAGGTGGTGTATATATCACATAAACTAACTAGACTGATCTGACTGAGTAAGAGGCTTTTATGTTCTTTATATTTTAATCCTTTGATTTTTTTTTTTTAATTTTTGGTGTGTTTACCGTTGTCGTGCAAGTGAAAGAAGGAAGCGTGTTCGTGTGCACTTGGTTATAGTTGTTTTTACGTGTTTGTATTTATCTATTATTTTATATAGTTTAAGATAAGAATTTCTATATATATGTCAATGTTTAGGAAGGAGAATATGTATTTCAGAGCGAAAACAAGCCAAAACTTTCTGAATTTTGATTCACTAGAGTGACAGTATCAAAAAACAAATAATGTCACAAATATAGTAGCTACATACCATAACAGTATCTTATTTCTCGTACTGTAATCTGTTGTTTTAGCTTAAAATCAATTATTGCAATTATTGATGAATCTAATAATGAAAATAATGATTAAACAATACGAATATATTTAGTTTTACTTCAGATATGTAGGTAAAAGCACACTCGTATTTATTTTTATGCCTTTGTACATTTATTATATGACATCTTATTTTATATTTTATTCTTCAAAAACGGGTTAAATATGTCTATCGTTTTATTTGTTCAGAAGGGTCATATGCTACTCTTTCATACTTCCATGCGCTCCTGATGTTCTTCATGAAAATGAACATGATACAAAATCCTGCCAGCGGTCTCAGGGTTCTGTTAAACACGGGGTCCTGCAAATTCTTCTAGTTTCGATTTACTAGTTCCCCTCACTTTGTGTGGTTCTATTTTACTATCCCGATTACTATTTTTTAAACCTTTGTCTCTTTATAAAACTTTACTTTTTATATCATCTAGTCTCCGCATGTCACTCTTATGGATCTCATATACTTAAAAAGTATATCTTGGTGATTTTATTATTACTTAGTAACATGCTAATTTATGAACCTCTTAAGTGGATCTAAAATTGAATTCTATTGTTCGGACGTCTTGATATGACGCTGCCGCGAGACAAGTTTATTTACGATCGCCGGCGTGTCAATAAATTTCTTTGCGATTTCTGTGCCGGTTTTCACCATTGTGACCTTTGGCGGATTTTCTTGGTTGTCTCGGGTTCGTGCCGACGACGAAGCCGAGACCCCAGAAGACCGCAGGTTCATTTCGCAGATCTTCGCGCACGGCAAATGTTGATTTGTGACCGTTTATGTTTGCATAATCGGCACCGGTGCAAATTATGACCGTATGCCTTCACAATGATGTAAATAAATTTGGATTTATCTCTGCAAAATTAGCATAAAATTTCTTCATACTTATCAATAAACACCTATTTCCCTAGAATTTATCTGCTTTTGTATCAATTATCTGTCAACAATTAAGGGTTATGAGAATTAAATAATGTTCATGTTTTCCAGTTGATATTATCAACCAGAGGAAATTTTTCTTCTGAACAAAAAGAGAAAATCTGCAAATCTGATCGCTGTTGATTGTGAAAGTTTAATGATTCCTAGGAATATTTAGCGAATTAACAGAAAATTTACGTGCTTGTTTCATGAATTGCCATATAGATCGAGTTTCTAGAACGGGATGGAAAGTTTCACTTTATTTTTTTCGAGTTTTCACTGCTCGTAAATGTGCAATTTGAGAAAAACTTGTTTTTGTTGAAAACTTGCGGCAGTACTTTTGAACACATGAAGATATTGTCGTGAAAGTTATAAAATTATGTAGGAAAACTTATGACATTCATATAGTTAAAAAATACTATGATTTAGAAAAAAAGGACGAAAGGCAATTGGTAAGTAAAACAGGGATTCTCAACATTTTTTGTTAGGGCATAATTGGCGGTTTCAAAATTTGGGGGCACACAAAGAAGACAATTTGATAACTTAAGCCAAACGGGGGGTCGAGGACCCCCCGACCCCCTTGAGGAAGCAAAATTGAGTCGACTCAAGGGTTCTCAAAAATGGTTGGTTCCTCTAGGGCCCGTAAAATTACCACTATAATAAAATATGCGGGTCGCAGAAATGTGTTGGGCGGCTCGAGCGTTAATTACCCCCCTAATTTTATATTTCTGAAATTTGGCAGCACATGCAAGAATCACTGAAATAACTGATGTAATTACTGATATCACTAAATTAAATATGTTAAATGCAAGTACGCACAAATATATTTCAGATGCACGTTCAAAGAAAGAAAAACCCTGTTGAAATGGACAAATATTGTTATCAACTATTAAACTCTTAAAAGTATACGTCTCACTAAGTAAATGAGGATATTACAACATGGTTCATAAGTATCTTCCAAATATTGACAGAATTGCACTTTATATCGTCTGTTTTTTATCTCGTATTTATGAGTGTCAAACACGTGGCTGAATTTAATGTGCCAGTTCCTCTCAACTGATATCATAATAACTAATAATAAATTGAACATGACATTTATCATGATTTTCAATTTGCACGAACGCGAAACGTTTCGGAATGCTCGTTCGTGACTTGAATTTTAATGTGTTGCCAATTCGTTGACATGTGATTCGTACATATTTTAGAAAAGGAAAACCAGTAGTTTTATCGTTAATGTTTAATTAAAATTCTACGCAAATATACAATAGTAACTAAATTTTACACAAGTTTACAAATACAATGTAAGAGAAGAGGAAATATTTATGATGTGCGATATATTATGCGTCACGGTTTAATAATCGAGCGCGCACGCTTTTAAATCTTAATTTATGCACGATCGAAGCGGTCAATGCGCACGAATCGCGAAGATTCTTCAAGAGTTTTTAATGAGTGTGTGTTCGCCAACCCATGCCGAATACATGTTAAGTATCCTACGCATATACGCAATTTGTAAGAACAAAAGAAGTCTGTTATACAACGGGAAAGCATAACATGAGTTTTCTTTATTGAGTGTAATTCTTTCAACTTGTTGTTGAGGAACAAATGGATAATAGTCCAGAAATCGTTGGCTTACATGCTATCAATTTTATTATAAGTTACCATGCTATAGTTAATTAACATGCATTTTTATGATTGACAATAATGAGGACAAGAAAATGTTTTTACATTAGAGGAGCACACCCGCCGAACTTCGTACGGCGAAAGTTCATATATTTTTATATTTCATGTATTTTTTCAATTGCAACCATTGGATGATTGTAATAATTATAATTGCCATCAAAATTGACTACGCTTATTTGGAAAATTTCAGTTTTCTAGTCGTGCTGTTCAATAAACATATTTCAGTATCGTTTTTATTAAAAATGTAATACATTTCTCACTGATTTTCATTCCTGCACTCGTAGAACACGTATTTCTATGCAGGCGAGTGCGGGAATGTGTACCGAGTGTAGGAATACCCTGCTGTCATTTATTAGTAAATTATACGACTAGCATAGAATATACCTCATTTTCTGGCGCACCGTCCTGTTACGTTTTGAAACATAACCTGCAGTTTTTGAACGATAATTAAGCAAAAAGAAGATAATTACGTAATTTAGTTCATAGTTGCTGCATAGACAATGTATATATTCAATGTAAAATTGCTAAGTAGAAGTAATACCTCCAACTACTATGTAAGCAGCAAATACGCCGTTTCAAATTTAATAACCAGACAATCCGAAAACACGAACCTAAAGCTAATTATTATTATTTTCAAACATAATAGTCGTTGAAAAAGTATATTGAACCACCCGCATGTAATGCACATTTCTCATTCAAGTGCTCGTTGTGAACAATTTGTTGCTTTTATTTCTGTTTCTCCCATAAACGAATTCCAGCGTTTCTGGATAGTTCTGATTCCTCTAAAGCAGAGGTTGCTCTTTTCTTTTTGATTGTGAGCCATTATAATTTTCAAATAGTATTTGCAAATATATGTTTGGCATTAATTTTGATTTCATGAAAACACGGAATTGTTTTTTTTTCTCTATTTTCTTTCTTGTTATCGTTTTTGTAAATAAATATTTTAATTGGCCGAAAATCATTACTTATCTAAATGAAATGGTTACATTTGCAATTATTTTATTGTAATTAAAAATTAAATTCTAAATATATAATTTTTAAATGTTGGTGAATGAAATATAGCAAATGTATGTTTTACAGGTTTATTACAAAAATTGAATTTGCCCAAATCATTCACGGAGGGGGTGATAATGCCAGTATATAAAAGTGGGGATAGGTCAGTGGTAGAAAATTATAGGGGAATAACTATTATGGGAGTCATATATAAAATAACTATGCTGATGGTATACGGAAGGCTAGAAGCGGAGGTAGAGGCAAAAAATCTAATGCCCGAGTCTCAAGGGGGATTTAGAAAGGGAAGGGGCGCTAGGGATCAAATAGCCACATTAGCGCGAATGGTAGAGGAGGTGGTGGCACGCAAGGAGCGGATGTATGCTGTCTTTCTTGACCTTAAGGCAGCATATGATACGGTGCCTCGAAGTAAGTTGGTTGATTGCCTGCGGAAGCAAGGAGTGAGCGAGGAAATCGTAGAATGGGTCCGTAGAGTGTATGAGGAGACATGGGTGATGGCGAA
>JAODAC010033298.1:0-14043 GCA_027575185.1 Mimaenictus wilsoni
GATGGACGTCCATATCGCAGGAACAGCAGTAAAGCACAAGCAACATGCTTAAAATATGATGATGATGATGATGATGAAGTATTTATACAATTTTTGTTGTTGGTGTGAATTGATGGTGAGATGTTGTTGAATGTAGTTCTTGTAGTGAGTTACAGATGTCTGTAGTCTGAATGGTGTGAGAAGTTGATTGTTTGAAGTTGATAGTTTGATGTTGAATGTTGGGTTAAAGTTGAATATTTGAAGTAATGCGTATGTGGGTGGATGAGGGTGTGAAGTGGTGTGTGAAAAATAATCACTCTGTGTGGTGCCCACCCCGAGGACTCGAACGTCGTCCTCCGGCGTGATGCGCCAAGGTATTACCCACTAAACTTCCCAGGCGGGCTACTTATTTGAATTGATGACAAAATGACAAAAGAAAATAAAACGCAAATAGTTTTGAATATGATAGAATTTCTTTACTTACCATAATGATTACGAATTAAATTACGGAGTATCTTTTGAAAAAAAAGACTATGAACACATGGTATATACCCTATCATTTTATAGACAAACTATAATACTCCTGCTAGGATTATCTTCAGTCCGATATTGTTATCCTCGAGACGCTGTTATCGTAATCGAAGCCGTCGTGTGGTCGACTAGAATAGACACATCGACGAACGCCAACCCTCATATCGTCCTCTCCGTGACTATTATGGCCTAGGCGATGACGGCACGTGGTGGCATGCATGGGAAGCAATCACGACGCGGCGATCCT
Source organism: Mimaenictus wilsoni (assembly GCA_027575185.1). Taxonomy (NCBI): domain Eukaryota; kingdom Metazoa; phylum Arthropoda; class Insecta; order Coleoptera; family Staphylinidae; genus Mimaenictus; species Mimaenictus wilsoni. Next base: position 758 of record JAODAC010033298.1, read on the forward strand.
GATTCATTCAGCTTTTATTAGCGCCGGAATAAAATTTATACGGAGCAAAGAGGCAGAACACGATACAATAAAAGATAAGACGCAGTCTTGCTTCGTCTGAGTCCTTGAGGAATCGCATAGGAGGTGGGCTATCCGATATTGTATTACACCAATTCCTCAGGGAATACAATCGAATCAAAAAAGACGGGCGTTTCCTCGCTCCATTCCCCGGGGATATCTATTCACTTCGATTTTGTATAACTTTCTTCCAGTTAATTGATTTTTCAACAACTTCTTACGAAGACAACTTTATATTTCTGATTAATCAAGCTTTATTTCAATTGATTTTACAATTACAATTTATATTTTTATATGTTACGTTGTATGTCATATGAATAATCAAAATTTAAAAATGAAACATGTACCTTTGTCTACGTTCTTCATTTATACGCATGTTATTTTATTCAGTATATATTTCAGAACAGTGATTCTCAAACGTATATATTTCTTCTGTAAAAATTAGAAACTTGAGATGTCTTTAATGAAAAACCAGTAAATTTATCATAATATATTGAAGCAAATTCTTTCAACTTGATCTACCAAGTTTCTAACAGCGTTTTTCAATTTTAAAGAGAACTTTTCTTTTATGAGGGTTGAGTTACACTGATATAATTTACACGCACTCGACGCGTAATGCCATGTCATTTTTTATGGCGAAATTTCCTGAAAGTCCACATTGTTATTCTTGATTCACGGCGACATATTTTTCTGCTTGCCTTGCAGCTTTTTGTTCAATGTGCACGACGCATGTCATCTTACATTTCTCCTTACTTGTTTCACGAACTTTGCGTGCGTATATCATCTTAATAATACTTTCCTAAAAAAATATTACAATAACTTAGACATGAAAGATGTACATACCTACATGCCTTTTTTGTAACATAGTTTGTTATTTTATTTTTTGATTAAATATGAAAATTTAGCCGTCCTTGGCAGCGTAATTGGTAGCGCTTCAACCTGGCACGCAGGCAGGCAGGTTCGAGTCCCCAAAGTGGGTGGGCACCCCATTAATTAGAGTTTATTAGAGTTTAAGTCACAGTATAAGTCACGATAACATTGTGTGTGTGTGTGTGTGTGTGTGTGTTTGCTTAAAAGTCATTAATAGATACAAATGTACTTTATGTAAGAATAGTTACTCTTTAAAATATTATACAATCAAAGAAAACATGATTGCATATGAATATTAATAAATCCATCGCCGATAAGTGAATTTAATTATGACGAATTCGTGCCCGCGCAACGCTGCCCATCGATTACCTCCCGAATCGGCAAAAATTCCGGGAAAATCATCACTGGTATTACAATAGATTTCCAATCAATGCGTGTATTGAACCAGCTAACCGAAAAAAGAGGCCATTACTAACGACCACTTTCATTCCCTGTATTGTTATAATTCATGCCTACTTATCTACCATCGTTATCCAAGTGTTTCATCCTCCTCTCAGAGGCGGCGAAAAGAAAAGTTCAGTGCTTTTAACAACGCTTTTTAAATGTGTGTAATGACAATGTAATGACAAGTGTATTGACTTTCGATTTGTCCGCGTAACGCGCTTCAAATATTGCCTAAAAGCTTTATGAAAACGTAGACAACCAACTTTGTATGGTATTGACAGTCGGTAGGTGGCACTTGTGAGTGGGCTTACCAGGTTTACCTACAATACAACGTCGACCAAAGAGGCAAGAAAATAAAAATAACTCCATATCGATTCCGGATTATATAAAGACGTTTGTCGTTGATGTTCGTGACATGTTTCCTGCCACAAATTATGTATTGCTCTGTATGTGCGGTTAGAGCGTACATACGCAACGTATAAATCGAAGCGCATTCATCGACGTTGGTGCTTTGCGATACATAAGCCCAATATTTGGAGAGAACATAATGGTGCGTGCTCTCGGCGTAGGCGGGGGCGGCAAAACGACGTAACGACGGAGTAAGCGCAGCATAAGTACTCATACAAAGTTACTCTGAAATATTGCGAACCTGGTGAACGTGGCATGTGTGCGAAATCTCCAATGGTTATTGATTGTACGTACTAAACTTTGAAATGGCAAGATGTGCAGAAGTTTTATAAGAAATAGAAATAAACTCAGAAAAGAAATTTAATTAAATCGATTTTACTGCTGCTGGTGACTTCTATCGGAAAATAGCCAAACTTTACTCGTACAGATTTACCGAAGTTGGGAAAAACATTACCAGATGACGCTAGATGTATTAAACTAAGAAAAAATATTTTTTATTTTATATATTCAAACTTTTAATGCTTTTATTTACGTTTTCCTTATCTTAAAATTGAAAAATAGATTATTTTATTCTTAAAAAAATTATTTTATGCCTGTTTTAGGTTTTTTTATACTTACTTGGATGTTTTTTTCAACATACTTGGATGTTTTTAGGAATAATTATTTCACAATAATGTTACCAGATGTCTCTACAAGATTATTAGATCTATATATAATTGTTTTAATATAAATGACTAAATTATTACGTATTGTTAGGTGCTTGAATAGGAGTAACGAATACCGGAATGTTTTCGGTGAAATATGTATGACATTTATGAATGCTGCATAGCTTGATGATTTTATGCCCCAGTAACGTTTGAACTTTGCATAGTACATTACTCGCATTGTTCTAGAGCGGTGGTCGTTGCTGCCCCCAGCGCCCGAGGCGCACCGCAAACGTAATTTATTTACTCTTTGTGCTCATTTTCATTGCGTTTATAACAGCTCATCGCGGCCGCTTTTATTACTCTTTTTTGTTGGACTGCAGATGTGAAAATGTGAGCGGAATTGTTTAGTTTTGCCCTGCCATTTTGAATGTAAGATGTTCCTCTTGGGAAATTAAATATTTGTACATTGTTTTATTGGTGCTTTGTAAAATTTTATTCAATAGTTTGTTTTATGTCGAACTGTGCGGTTGTTGTGCCACAATAAAAGAGATAACGTAGGTGAATGATTGACTCGTTGATGACAACGGACTTGCAGCTGAAGACGGACTCGCTGAGGACGGCCTCGCAGGTGATGGACTGGCTGCTGAAGATGGATTGGTTGCTGAAGAAGGAAACTGGCGAAGTACGTCGACGACAGACTTTGATAACGGGCTGATGGTTGTGGGGAATTGGTCACCTATTTATACCCCCAGGAGGGGGTACACAGATGAAGGTGATGACGCGACCATTCCTTTGTTCGCATTCGCCGAAAGGCGAGAGTCATGTTCTCGCGATGACGATTTCGACGCCTCAGTGTTCGGGATCTTTAAGTCTGGATGAACTTCGGCGGATGTTGATATTTCTTCGTTCCTCGTGCGGGAACCGGGCTTAGTGACCGCCAAAGGACTAAACGTCTTTGTTATGAATACATTGGTACCGGCAGTAAAATGTTTACAATGAGTTTCATTGTCTAATTACAATTAGAAGACTTAGAAGACTTTATATTATTATTAATTATTGAGCCTGGATCATTACGTCTACGATCATACATTTTTATTCTAATGAAATTGTAAACAAATTGATGTGACTCGTATATAATATTCTGTTAAAGACAACGACGGACTCGCTGATGACGGGCTCGCTGCTGACGAACTCTCTGCTGACGTACGTGCTGTTGACGACAGACTCACAACAGACGGACTGCCTGCCGAAGACATCGGTGACATCACCGCTGAAACGCGAGAGTCACATTCTCCTGTTGGCGATTTTGACACCTCAGCATTCGGGATGTTTATGTTTGGATGATTAAGATTTCGGCGGATGTTGATATTTCTTCGTCCTTCGTGCGGGAACCAGGTTTAGTGACCGCCACAGAACTGATCGTCTTTGTTATGAATACATTGGTATCGACGGCAGTAATATATTTTTCTAGTAACACACTTTCTACTTTCACTACTACTACTTTCTACTAACACTAATAACAATATGAGGACTTTATATTATTATTAATTGTTTACCCTGGATCATTTTGATGTTTGTATTCTAATGAAATTGTAGACAAATTCATGACTCGTGTATAATTTTGTGTTAAAGACAACGGTATCATCATAGATTTTTTTAATACAATAAACTTAGCCATAACATAATGGGCAAACGTTTATAAACAATAATAAACGGTGATAATTAACCATTTTGAATAAAAGATGTTCTACTTGTTGTGCCACAATAAAAGAGATAACGTAGATGAATGACGAACTCGCAAGTGACGGACTGGCTGCTGAGGTCGGACTTCGGTGACGAATTTTGCTGAAGATGGATTGACTGCTGAAGACGGACTGATCATTGTGGAAAATTAGTCGCCTATTTATACGCTCAGGAGGGCATCACAGATGGAGGTAATGACGTGACCATCCCTTTGTTCGTCTCCGCGGAAACGCGAGAGTCACGTTCTCCTGTTGACGATTTCGACGCCTCAGCATTCGGATGTTTATGTCTGGATGATTAGAATTTCGGCGGATATTGATATTTCTTCGTCCTTTGTGCGGGAAACGGGCTTAGTGACCGCCACAGAACAAAACGTCTTTGGTATGAATACATTGGAATCAACGGCAATAATATATTTTCCAAGGAATTTCATTGACTAATAACAATAAGAGGACTTTATACTATGATTAATTGTTTACCCTGAATCATTTTGATGTTTATATTCTAAAAGAATTATAGACAAATTGATGCGACTCGTGTATAATTGTGTGAATGTGTAAAAGACATCACCATATATTTTATAATACAATAAACTTGCCCATTAAATAATGTGCAAACGTTTATAAACCGTAATAACCTGCGATAATGACAATTATAGCAGTAATTCATACTTGCTATAAACATAAACACATAAACAAATTCTAACTATCGAATATATAGCGCCAAATAATGAAAATGTATACGGAACAAATTAATTGTAAATTTAATCAATACCAGAATAATTCATTTGCGCAAACCATATGGTTGTTTGTGTTTTAATTGATAATTTCCAGCGTTAAGTTATATTTACGAGATATTCACTGGGAACCATCAACAAATATGTCCGCAAATTTGGGCTGCGTTCTAATTTCGGAAAACCCAATCACGTTCCACCGCATCGCTTATAACCGCCATAATGTAACGATATACGCGCCATACAAAGACGTGCAACAATGTATTCAATTTACAAACTCTCTCAATATAAGCGTATTGGAAGACACATGGTGTAAAGAGGGGCCTGCATTAAACGTAATGGTAAATGGTACGGTTTTATGCCGACGTATTCAATCGATTAAGCATGAAAATTTCATCAAACATAAGTGAGCTGTTTTTCATTTGATTACCTAGAACCGACGTTAGAGCTCTTGAAATTTGAGTTTAATAACGGCGACGTTTTCACTGTCAGAAAAATGAATTGATATTACGTCTTCTAAATATTTCTCTTTTAATTATATGTACCTACTTTCTATGTATACAAATCATATACTATTGGATTCAGAATGATATTTTCCATTATATCTATCAATAGTTTCTTAATTACATACTTAGAAAGCATGTTATTTACCGTTGAAGTTGAGTTTAATAATATCAACATAGCCGATCTCAGAAAATGACTTATCCTAAACATTTTACTTTTACCCGTATTTCCTTGACTTCTAGAAGTATGTATCATACACCAATCGATTAAACATGAAAATTTCTTCAAACACAAATGAGCTACTTTTCATTTGATTACTTAGAACCGACGTTAGAGCTCTTGAAAATTAAGTTTAATAACGGCGACGTTTTCACTGCCAGAAAAATGAATTGATATTACTTCTTCTAAATATTTCTCTTTTAATTATATGTACCTACTTTCTATGTATATAAATCATATACTGTTGGATTCAGAATGAAATTTGCCATTATCTCTATCAATAGCTTCTTAATTACATACTTAGAAAGCATGTTATTTACCGTTAAAGTTGAGTTTAATAATATCAACATAGCCGATATCAGAAAATGACATATCCTAAACATTTTACTTTTACCCGTATTTCCTTGACTGCTAGAAGTATGTATCATGCACCAATCGATTAAGCATGAAAATTTCTTCAAACACAAATGAGCTACTTTTCATTTGATTACTTAGAACCGATGTTAGAGTTCTTGAAAGTTGAGTTTAATAACGGCGACGTTTTCACTGTAAGAAAAATAAATTGATATTACTTCTTCTAAATATTTCACTTTTAATTATATGTACCTACTTTCTATGTATACAAATCATATACTATTGGATTCAGCATGAAATTTGCTATTGTCTCTATCAATAGTTTCTTAATTACATACTTAGAAAGCATGTTATTTACCGTTGAAGTTGAGTTTAATAATATCAACATAGCCGATCTCAGAAAATGACCTATCCTAAACATTTTACTTTTACCCGTATTTCCTTTACTTCTAGAAGTATATATCATGCACCAATCGATTAAACATGAAAATTTCTTCAAACACAAATGAGCTACTTTTCATTTGATTACTTAAAACCGATGTTAGAGTTCTTGAAAGTTGACTTTAATAACCGCGACGTTTTCACTGTTAGAAAAATGAATTGATATTACTTCTTCTAAATATTTCACTTTTATTTATATTTACCTTCTTTCTACGTACTCAAGTAATACACCATTCGATTCAGAATGAAATTTTCCACTATCTCCTGCGTTTGCTTCTGGATTACATGTGTAGAAATCATGTTATATGTCATTGAAGTTGAGTTTAATAACATCAACATTGCCGATCTCAGAAAATGACTTATCCTAAACATTCTACTTTTACTAGCATTTCCTTTATTTCTAGAGGTATACATCATGCACCAATGGATTTAGCGTGAAAATTACTTTAAACACGTGTGTACAGTTTTTTAGTGGTTTACTTAGAACTGCTGTTAAAGCTCTTGAAAGTTGAGTATAATAACGGCGTCGCGTCGTTTTCGCTGACAGAAAAATGACTTAAAATTACTTCTCATAAAGATAGCACTTTTATTTATATTTGCCGCATTTCTGTGCATACAAATCATTTTTCATCGACGCAGAATTAAATTTGACACTAACTAGCGACACAGTTTTTCCGATTACTTGCCTACAGGAAATGTTATAGGATGTTAAAGTTGAGTCCACTTCTTGAAGGCATATCCCGAGATATTTTAGCGCATTGCTATCAATATAACATCATTTGATATGTTTAGATAAACCTTTAAATATATCAAATAGACTTTAAATGTTCCATTACACAGTATAAGGATGGCGTTTTATATAGCTCTTAATGGTTTTCTCTGTATCTGTATAGATGGCATCACAGGCCGATAAAGAAGACTTTATATAGCCTATGTTTATAGATTCAATATAGATGGCTATTAAGATAGATAAAATGATTACGTGGGAAAAGAAACTGCGGTGTCGACACGCAGATTTCGCGATGACGAACAACACCCTTCATTCAACGCCGCGTCAGCGCTTGTGTGCGCAATTTAAATTGCTCCACGCGGCGTGCCGTTACAGACGATCGCAGGATATCCTCGTCATTCGTCGTGCGTTTGCGCGTTGTTTGCACGCGCGATGAAATCCGCCGCCACCACTCGACGCGAACTTCTCTCAATCACTTTTTCGCTTTCATCCCGCTTTCCGCTCGTTCCACCAAACACTGCCGCCGCCTTCGCTGGCGGGTGGCAGCAGCAACGACAACGGTAGCTGGAGATGCTCTATTGTTATCAATGTCGGTGGCTGCGTGCTGCCATTGCAGGATTTACTCTAGAGTTCATAAAGTCACCGGGCGGTGTAAGTATCATATCTATAGCCCTTCACAAATATACAGTATGTCCACATTTTGTGAATTTCCTACTAAAATTTTCCTTTGCGGCTTTTACAACTTTAAAATTCCAAATCAAATTAGAAAATTCACAGTTGACAGATTGTTAATCTATGAATTTTCTAGAAAATAAGGATCGATAAAATACCGATGAATTTCTACTAAAACATTGTATATATAAACATTGTGTATATATAAATCAAGGAATTTATGATTTATTGCCTTCTTTTTGTCCATTTTGAGTTATTTCCCCAATTTCGATTTCTTTTTCGAGTGGCTGCCACCGACACGTGACCATCTCACGCATACTCATACAAACACACACACACATGGTGCATGGCCACGTGATCAAATGTGAATCATGTGGACGATCATACACGCCGGTATTATCGGCGCACCGGTAATAAATGGGGATGACCTTTCCGGCGCATCGATAGTTTTGTATTTCCCCGCCTCGGAACATTTCCACGATTGTTGTAGGCCTGTGTGGCTGTTTTCTACGTGTATGTGTATGTGTGTATGCCCAACGTGCACTCACACGTGCATATGAATATGGAAATATGAAGCGAACGCTTCGGTACGTTACAAAGCAATAAGGCCACCCACTCATATCGAGAATATATTCATTGACACACAACATACATACATCAATATACATACATTAGTGGATCAAGGGATGAGAAATGAACGTAGCGTTAATGTTTTCAAATATCTCACGGATATTTGACATATGACAGCTGGTATATTCTGTATTTTCGGGTGAGGCATATGCTTTGTTTGACATACATATGATAGGATTATCTCGATAATCTGTCGATAAATGGATTCATTGATTTAGACTTCTACTAATTGTGTGTTGCAAACTTGTTGATAGATGGCGCTAATGGCAATTTCACGATATTTGACAAATTTTGTGATATTTTTGGTTTTGTTACACCTAAAAGTAACAAAACCAAAAATATTACAAATAGAAAAAAATAGCGAAAAACTCGGAAACAACGAATTCAAATAAAAAGTATGCTAAAAGACATAATTTTAAAGCTTTGAATGCACCTCACGTTTTTTTTTCTGCTTTCGAGACTCCAAACTGTACATTATCTTCGCGTTAAAGTCATTATCCCAGGATTTTACGTTTTTAGGCCCTTGCAAATTGTCTATAAAACATTTCGCGCAATGCGGACGCATGTACTTTCCTTACTTTGCGATATTTTTAGATTCCATACCTTTGTGGAGCAGAATGTGTCGATATATTTTGAACTTTTGACACCATTATTTTGTAATTCTCCATAATGTACGTAAAACTTTGCCGAATAAGTTTTGAAACGGGAAGCTAAAGAAACGAGAACAAGACCAACTTAGGGTAAGCACACTTCCATCAGCGCGTCCCGGGGTCCGACGCCTCGCAGCAATTCTGAGGTGGCTCCGAGGTGTCCAAGACCATAATTATATGTGCACGGGTTGAGCACACTCACTCTAACTTCGCATAGTAATTTCCCTTTCAGAAAAAAACGTTGGAAAATGTGAATTTCGCTACTTTGTGGTACTTTTCGTTTCGATACCTTTAGCAAATACTTTAGCATTGTATCTGGTAATGTATTTACAAAAAGTATCGATTTGTTCTTATTTTTTTTACTACATTATTTTGTTATTGTCTCGAACCAACACAGATCACCAAAATTCGCGACAACAACGTGCTGAGCACAATTGATAACTGTGTGGTGAAACGAACAGAGAAAATGTATATTCGACGAAGACTTGCAAGCCGACAACTACCCGTTGTTTGGAAGGTCTGTTGGATGAGTTAAGTATTGCACACGTACTAATGTACTAATGTCTTGGTCAGAACTGACTTTATTTACAAGGTATTTACTAAAAGAAACGTTTGGTTCTCTAAGCACTCTACCATGACCACTTCCGAAAATCTCACCATTTCAATCATAGGCGCCAGCCAATGAGCGGAGACCCAAAAGGGCACTACTCCCCTTAGCTCAATCATACAGAGCCGCTCAGAATATGGCGTGCTCAAAATCTGTGGGCCATGTTAGCGCAGTCAGTCCCAATTTTTTCATTCCGATCACACTGAACACGCACATTAAGCACACTCACTCTAACTTCGCGTAGTAACTCCACTTTCCGAAAGTCCGAAAGTGTGAATTTCGTTACTTTATGATAGTTTTAGTTTTGATACCTTTAGCATATACTATTTAGGAAAAATTCTCGATTTATTCTCTTTTTTTTCAACATTATTTTGTAATTGCCGAGAACCAATACAGATCACGCGAGAACAAAATGCAGAGCACAATTGATGACTATGTGGTGAAGCGAACAGAGAAAATTTATATTCTACGAAGAGTTGCAAGCCGACAACTACCCGTTGTCTGGATTAATTACACTATATCATCTCACCAAAGAGAAATATGTCCAAACAACAGTTCTAAAATAATCGACAAAATAGCAATAAACGAGAACAAACCGAATACGACTACAAAATACTTAAAATTACATTGATTTTATACACATTGTATAATACACTTTGTATATACATTGTTTGAATTCGTTGCAATTCGTGAAAATATCGGAAAACTCGGGAAAACACGATTGTTAATTTAAAAAAATATACACAAGTAATTTTAAAACTTTAAATACATCTGACATCACTTCGTTGTTGTCCTAAAAACAACCTAAATCCGAAAAGCCTACTCTCTAGACTCCAAACTGCTACATTATCTTCGCGGTAAAGTAATTATCCACGGATTTTACGTTTTTAGGCCCTTATAAATTGTCTATAAAACCCCTCGAGCATGCATCCGACGACGAGCTTTCGCTCGAGGGGCGGCAACGACCGCCTTCGTCGGGGATGTAGCACTTTGCTCGCAACTGCTTGACTTTAACTATGCACACGCGGTGGACTGACAGCGAAATTTCCAACGGCGACGACTTAATACCGCATAATGCGTGTAGACCTGTAGCCCACGCTAATCCGTGAGTTTAGCGTAAATGTTTAATGCCGCCATAGTAGTCGCAGCATGTGGCATGTGGCTCATGTCGACTCCCCATTTCGCTGCGTGTGTGTGTGTGTGTGTGTGTGTGTTATGTTGTTAGTGATATATCTATACATGTGTAGGTTGTTTTTATGCGTGTACATTTTAAGTTGACCCGAAAACGACCAACACAGCGACGCCGATTCTCGTTCAAAAACAACAATAACATCAACATCGTGTCGGAAAAAGTGACGAGGCATCATGAAGTGCTTGGATAAAAAAATCGCACGCACATCTGTGCCATTAGCCATCCATGCCTGACTTTTAGCTCATCGTGTTTTAAACCTTTTCGGTGTTGGGAGGAAAAATGTGAGGGTATTCATTAGAATGTATAAAAGCTTTTTGAAATTTATATCATAATTTATAATGATCTTTTCATTCAGGTTCCGTATAACTTTGTTTCGTACGTTTATTAATTTTCATATGAATTATAGACTTATACTTATATCGCGTTGAATTGAATTGGAATTAGTTCAAATTAGATTAATTTAGAATTAGCAAAAAACGGAGATGTAGAATCTGTTCGCTTAAAGTCATTACCAAACTTTGGCGAACCAGCAATCATTTACATAATCCCTCAAATTTATTGCTTTACGAAAAATGTACCATACACCCCATAGAAAACGCTCCCCATAGAACACCGTTACCTAGAATTACAGGAGGAGACAAAACTTAGCAATTGTAAATGACGTTTGCATACGATCCCCCATCCTAAATCCACCTAAATTCAAAATACCTTCACATCCTCTTCACCACCATTCCTTCAATTGTTGGGAACCGCTGTGCACGGTCGTTGTATATTTTCCAAGCTTTTATGAAGGTCAAGAGGCAGAAGGGATATTGGAGAGAAAAAGCAGATTTTTAGGCAGCGCAAGACTGCAATTGAAAGATATTTTACGACGTGCACATTTGACGATTTGGGTAGTTTTGGGAAGCGTAGCCGATCCGATGATGAATTGTTTAGGCACGTCCTGTGGTACCATCTTATCGTTAACAACCTCCTGCTGATCGGGCAGCTCGAATTGCGAGTGGCGAAATGTGAGTCGCTGATATTTGGGCAAAGCTGTGCCGTCTCGTGGTACACCTTGAGGCCATTGGATTAGCCGAGGATAGACCAGAAAAGTGGATGTACGAAGTTGGTTTGTAACATTTCTGTAAATAAGTTTAGTCACAATCCAAACTTCGACGTGTCAACTTCTTTCCGCAACTCAATCATCACTGTCAACAAACGGATAGCTCGGGTCCTGCTAAAATAAAAGACCTTCGGCGTTTTCGTCTAAGGTTGATGTTGTCAGCATGTAGGCTGTTCGCAACAACAATATAAATTAGCAATACTGTTTAATTTCTATTATATGTCTCTATTAAAGATTTATGTTCATTTATTTTATTTTTTTGCTTTTCAAAAAAAAATCAAATTCTGCATTTATACAATTGTGTACTTTTTGAACCTTTCTCAATAGGACACCCTTGAGACACCCTCGTAAAACTGTCAAATATGATATACATTATCAAACTTTTTCCCTTAATCTGCTTCGCTACTAGAATGTTAGAATATCGCTTCCAGATTTGCTCGCTGTCCGGTTAATTCAATGTAATTTTAATAACATTGAATTTATGAAATTATTCCCTATAAATTGATATGAAACACAGTATATCTTGGTATGCAGAATAATTTGCAATCATTTTTTTGTGAATTATTGATACTTTGCGACCAGAAAGGGGCAATGTAAATGATTAATAATTGTAGTTAATTGTGTCTAATTTGTAGATAGTGCGACCAATCTCTTCCATCTCTGTAAGAGTTAAAGAGTTTAATGTGCAATTAGAATACTCGCTGTTAACGTCGAGAAATCTCTATTCAATGTAATTCGCCGCTGGAGTGAACAAAGACGTCACATCGCTGCTGGAAAATTTGATTGAATAAACGCCGAACGTTAAATAAGCTTCGAATGTTTCAAGGCCTATGTAACAGAGGCCTATTCTTGAGCGGTAGAGAGGTTCTCGAACGACACTCATAAAACTGTCACCAGCCAAAAAAAAAACTATTAATTACTGCAAAAATATTCACCGAATTCTTTAATTGTAATTATATCATCAATTTGCACTTTAATTAATTTAATTTTAATAAATTTGAATGAGTCATTTTATTATCTATCGATAGAGGTCAAACACAATATAACTTTATGGAGCGCGGAGTAATCACTAACCCTTTGGTTGTAAATTGCCAATAACTTATGTCCAGCACGATCAATCTGAATGATATTTACATCGGCGTATTTGTTGAATTTTTTGTGATTTTTTTTTTGTTTAAATACTTTTTGTCAACGGTTGATACGATGTTTAGTAATTTGAACAAGGCCACTGGTGTGACTCACTTATTTTATTTGTTTATTATACGAACAAATATTTGACA
>JAODAC010033309.1:0-14030 GCA_027575185.1 Mimaenictus wilsoni
TAAAATGAATGTAAACAAAACAAAAATCTTACTATGTACCTTATGTTGTAGTTTGCTGAGGATGGTGTAATAAAAACCCGAAACCGGTCCAAAATTGAAATTTAATAAAGATATAAAGAAGTAATACAAAACAACACTACCTATTAGAGAATTTAATTTGCCAGTTAAGATTTCAAATGATGTTGAGAGGCAAAAATGTTTAAAGTTTGGTAAACATAATGAGATTTATTTTATGAGTTTTAAGAGCTGTCTGTTTAACAAAAAGTGATTCTTTGTCCTGGGAAACGTGGTTATGCTTTTAATTTGATTCACGCACGTTGAAAAATGGATCCTCAGATTTCACACATTCGTTTGTTTATTTTCAAAAAAGTATAAGAAATCATTTTTTCAGTCAATCAGTTACTAATAGAATTGTTATTAATCCTCATCCTAAATATGGGTTGACACGTATTTACGATGATCGTTTATTCATTAAAAACAATTAACATCAATATTTTAAAAAAATTCAAACTAATATCTTGACTTTTGCTTTTACCCGATGAAGATATTATTACTTGGAATCGATGACCAGCGTCGTTGATTTCTTCATAGCTTTGCCTGTTAGTCGTGCACATTTTTATCCGAGTTTGGGTTTGTTGTATGCATAAAATTGTTGTTTGGTGACTGTTGATGGTAGTATGGCTACTTCTGCCAAAACAACACAAAACGAACGTAATTTAGGCCTTCGTCTCTGCTAATTATTCGCCATTTACATTTTTCCGGCGCATGCGAGCGAGCAGAAAAATGCACATTAAGTAATTCCGATGAGAATGCCAAGATTTATGGAAGATATAAAACCGAGCGACTTAGGTGCGCAACGTGCTCACGAAACTAATCGAGGATGAAACAAAAAAAAAACTGACCAAGAAACCCCGAGAGATACAAAACAAAATACGGCAAGATGGAATAAATAACGAGCTTTTAATGCTAGGTTTTCGGCCGGGTGTGCGTTTGTGTGTGTGTACTCGCGCTTTACTCCATGTGCACACACAATTCTTCCGTTTCGTCGGGTAAATTCGACTCTTAGAGCCACACTGTGCATTGGTAAATTTCAGCCTAAGGTGCGCGCATCGGACCAAGTTATAATTTAAAGAGCCACCAGCTACGGCCGGCCTAGCCCTGGCAGTTCCACGCAGAAGAACGCAGGTTATTTCAGCCACTAGACGACGCAAGTTACTAAGGGGGAAGGCAGCGCCCGCTACGAAGGATGATCCTTCAACGCCACAACTGGAAACGCAGCAAGTTACGTTAATAATAAGACTAATAATTTAGGGTCTCTAGGGCAGATAGGTGTCAGTCGTCATGCCTGGAATGGCCACGGGATCGAGCAGCACTGCAAAGCTTGCAAAGGACTCAGACTGGACGATGGAAGGGAATATCGCCACCAAGGAAGAAATGTCACTACAAAGACCAATGCTATGAATATTAATAGGTCTATAGAAATATGACAACAGTAAATTATAGGCTTGGAATGTTACAGGGAGTATGAATGCTGTGGTATCTGTATCGTAATACAGTACAGGGCTAAACAGGAAGAAACTATAAAACATAACATAGGTAAAGCTAGCTACTAGTCGACTGAGGGGAAGAGAATATGACTACCAAGAAAGGAATCTTCTAGGCAACAAGATGCCCACATATTATGTCTTACAATTTAGAGTTTCTAGGACAGTTGACAGTCCAGTCCCTATTAAATATTAATGGCTCAATAGAAGTATGTCTGCAATAAATTCTAGGCATGGAAAGTTTCAGGGAGTATGAATGCTGTGGTACCTATATCGTTATATAGGATAACAAAGGACGAAGCTTGGAAACATAACATATATTAAGTCAGCTATTTATCGACTGAGGGGAAGGGAATATGACTACTCAGAAAGGAATCTTTCACGCAACAAGATGCATCGATATTAAGTGTTATAATTTAAGGCCTCTAGGACAGTGACCAGTCCAATGACTATAGGGGTCACTCCTATAAATATTAATGGATCAATAGAAGTATATCCGCAATAAATTCTAGGCTTGGAAAGTTTCAGGGAGTATGAATGCTGTGGAACCTATATCGTTATGTAGGATAACAAAGGACGAAGCTTGGAAACATAACATATGTTAAGTCAGCTAATAATCGACTGAGGGGAAGAGTATATGACTACTCAGAAAGGAATCTTCCACGCAACAAGATGCATTGATATTAAGTGTTATAATTTAGAGCCTCTAGGACAGGGACCAGTTCAATCACTATAGATAGGAGTCACTACTATGAATATTAATGGCTCAATAGAAGTATGTCTACAATAAATTCTAGGCTTGGAAAGTTTCAGGGAGTATGAATGCTGTGGTACCTATATCGTTATGTAGGATAACAAAAGACGAAGCTTGGAAACATAACATATGTTAAGTCAGCTAATTGTCGACTGAGGGGAAGGGATTATATGACTACCCAGAAAGGAATCCTCCACGCAACAAGATGTATTGATATTAAATGTTATAATTTAAGGCCTCTAGGACAGTGACCAGTCCAATGACTATAGGGGTCACTACTATAAATATTAATGGATCAATAGAAGTATATCTGCAATACATTATAGGCTTGGAAAGTTTCAGGGAGTATGAATTCTGTGGTACCTATATCGTCATGTAGGATAACAAAGGACGAAGCTTGGAAACATAACATATGTTAAGTCAGGTAATTATCGACTGAGGGGAAGGAATATTCCAGGCAACAAGATGCATTGATATTAAGTCTTACAATTTAGAGTCACTAGGACAGATGCCAGACGTACCACTACAGTGGTCAGTACTACAAATATTAATAGGTGAATAGAAGTATGGCTACAATAAATTCTAGGCTTGGAAAGTTACAGGGAGCATGAATAGTGTGCTACCTGTATCGCTATGCAGGGAGGAAACAAAGGAGGAATACAAAGGAGGAAACTGAAACATAACCTAGGTTATTTCAGCCACTAATTTACTGAAGGAAATCAAGGCTGCGCTACGAAGGAAGATACCAAAGCCGCAAGTGGAACTGGTATCAACCTTAGAGGCAATCATGTAGGAATGGTCCAGTGAAACGATGAATCGTCAAAGTATAGCAAGTCTTTCCTGCACTCGTACTTTTGCCCGCTTTCCATCGAAAATCGTGCGAATTGAAGTGTGCTGTAAGGCGCTGGGAGCATGTCGGACGTACGCACCGCGGTGTACCCCCTTTAACCTCCGGCCCAACGGCCAGACTTGCGACGCGCGCGCGAAACCAGCACATATTGGAATTGTGCGCGCAAGCGGGGAGGGTAAACGGGAATACGCACGCGGCGACGGACACGCGGGCCCGCGTGCAATGCATCCAAACACGAGCGCAATGTATGTGATCCAACAAGAAGCGACCACAATCAGTAAAGTTAAAGTACGAGCGCACACAGATCCGAAGAAGTCCCAAGTCTCCCAGGCCATGAGAAGACAGCCGTTCGGACACCACTACACGCAGCCCCACACACATACACTCACCACAGGTTACATACACCGGGGCCGTTTCCAACAACACGCTGGCTCGCGTCTTATAAAGTCCGAGCCAAAGAAGCAGTCGAAGAGAGCACCTGCTTCTTTTGCTTCTTTTTCGTGTCGTGTTCGTTTTATTCGTGTGTGCTGGTTTTTTTCCCTCTCTGCGCGGCCGCGCACGTCTATCTGTTCCTTAATTTAATTTCGATTTGGTGTGCGTTTTGCGAGCGTTTCGCGGATTGTGGGCCACGCCAAAAGCAGCGACAGCTGGGGCCCACTCGTTTTTACTTTCCTCTCAAGACACCAATGCGTTAATGCGTTGTCGCGCCAATTTCTAATTGCACTTGAGCAATGCGAGTTCAAGTTCGAATTTTGCAGACGCAGCACGGTCACAAGAGAAATTTGCTCTTTGCACCAAAATTGGTTTCGGTACGTTACACGCTCGTTATTAATATACGAATTCGACACGGTAATTCGCCCTTCTAACTAGTCGCTAAGTGACTTACCGTAGGTTTTCAATTTCACTGAGGGGTAATCCACAAAGATCGTTAGCAAATTGTATCTTGGAGCACTGCACTACAAAATAAAACGAATTGTGGAAGGAAACAGCGAAAGTCCACTTGTCCGGAATGAGTCAAAGTATTATCAGTTGTTACAAGCGGGAACACGTGCGGAGTATGAAATAGCAATAATGCGCGGTTGCAGGTCGCCGTGATCGCACGTGGTTATTTATTCGGCAGGACAATTGAAAATGTTAATTCCAATTCGGAACGCTTGTTCTTCGATTACACACGGTGCGGTCGAAATACAACGCTAGGCTCGAGCTGACGAACGGCGACCACACCGCAACGCGATTCGCGCACAACTAACTCAGTCGCAGTCGACTTAAGCACTCACTGCTCGGAGTATCGACTCACGGCCACACCACCACCGTATATCCAGTTGCTTCGGTATACACGGCGTTGCGTCTTCCGCTGCGCCAGCCACACCGAACGATAATCGTACCCCACCCTCTCACAGAAATTAATCCCAGAGTGCGTGGTGCATTTTCCAGTGGTTATGACTCGCCAATTGTCATCACCCGCATTAGCCACGTGCCCAAGACAAGGTGGGCAGCTCATTGGTTAATATGATCGAGAGGGGAGGAATTGTCGGGTTACCATAGTATAATAAATTGTTTGCCTAAGTTTGCCTAAGTGTATATAAGAGCAGATTACATCGAATAGGGGCCAACGAAAGTTATTTATGTTGTCCATTATGATATATAGGTGTCATTACAAAGTTTCACTAAGAATAAGTAATCTAATGATCATTATAGTACGTTAAAAGTATCCTTGGCATATTTAAAGTAGATTAAACAGATGAGTTGTCTTAGATTCAAAATCAGTTATATATTTATTAACTTTTCTTCTTAATTTGTTGCTATTTATCCAGAAAAAAAGGATATTCGGGTATTTAAATTGGCATATTCTAGGCACACTTTTTGGATCCTCTTTTAAGAGAGGGAAGGAAACGCGGGACATGGGGGAAAGGATGCTGTAACTTGAGTGTTGGTTCGGGGTGTGAGTAAAGGATCGGTATTGATAAGTGACGATACTTCTTTCAATATATTGACACTTCTTGCATCTCGATTCCTCAAATGGAGGTACCTCTGCTCCGACATTTGTTGAATAGGTACCATTCAACAAATGTCGGAGCACGGGACACATAAAAAAGACGGAACATTTTAGAAACGAGGACCCGGAAAATTGTTTAAAAACTAGACGTCTGGGACCTTACCATGAGTTATCTCTATAGTAAAGTGGGTCACTTGAAATTGGGTCCGTCAGTGACCCAATGTTGCCGGCTGCCGTAATAGATACCGAGGGCAAACATGTTGTTTCAATTTTAATTATACATTATGTTTCATTTATTTATTTATTTTGAATATTGAACCGAGAAGATGATTCATTGATACATATTCCTTTGCCAAAACTTAAGAGTTCTTATTGGTGGGAATTTCAATCGAGCACCCAATTGATCTTTATTACTTGGAACCTGTGTAGCGCGGAAACGGAATAATATATTTATGCATAACGGAACACATTATAAGGCGAAGGGGGCCCTCATCCTGCAATAGTTTATTAATTTTGATATTTTTATCGATTTTATCCCAACGCGTTCTGATAGAAATACATTGTTTGGCTTATTGCCCCTCTTTGCCACAAAGAAGCAATTTGCCCACCGTTGCTGTATCATATTCACCTGTCATATGTTGGTCCTGCGATTTTTCGAGTACGCATTATTTTAATTGAATTTTATAAGGGGTTCCAGGTTCAAATCCTGCTCGTGACAATAACACCTCTACTCGCTCCAGCAACCACATTAACATATGTGGTTGTCATTATAGAAGCCTTCTTCACCTTGGTCGAGGCTAGCAACCTACCCGAAGTGAATTAATATGCTCATAGTCAGAAGTAATTCTGGAAGAATGACAAGCCGCAGGCTTACGCCCGGTCAGCGGCAAGGCGAGTGAACGATGAAGAAGAAGAAGAATTTTATAAATTTGATCTTCGTAACGTGTTATCCAGGGAAGTGCAGTCACTGGCAATCAGAATCGTGTGAAGACTCCTACAGGCATCAATACTATGCTGTCGATTTCCTGTCGCACTCTGAAGTTTTGAAAGTTGCGTAGATGCCTCGAAGATCCATTCAAATTCTAAAAGTGCCTTCCACGATATTAGACCTTCGAGTCGCGCTCGACTCGGCAATGGCCTCTATGATTACAGTTTTGGACGAAATACTCTCTTAATTTATATTTACACCTTTTCCATTCAACTATTATTGTAATTAAATTTGTGTACTGTTAAAATAAGAGAGTTTTCACGCATGGCAAGCCATGTGACAATGTTATATAATTATTGTCTTAAAGTTGATTGTTTAGAAACTTTTCTGGTAATTTGTCATCCATAAATTGCTTGATTGTTAAAAGTACTAGAAGAATTTTTAATGGAGAATTATGTTATAAATACTGAAAAGATGAGGTTGGAACTCTTTGCATTGTACGGCCTGGAAAATAGTGAAAGACAATCATTATGACCATTAAGTCATATTTAAAACAATTCGTGTCTGTTCAAATCTAGACCTGTTCAGTTTGAAGACAAGTCTTGGGACGATTCTATAATGATAGTAAAGGAATAATAATCAGATTTTTTCAAGTTTTATAGAAGACTATTGGGTTCAGAAACATTCCTGGCGATACAAGAGCCTAATTTTATCAAATATACATGATTAAAGAATCAGGCCGGTTTAGTTAGTTTTAAAATGGAAAGCGTTTAGAAGATTGGGCTGACAAGAATGGGGAATGAGTGGTTAGTCAGGAATGTATGGGAGTGGTCTAGGAGCAGGGGGTACAATGGATGGGCGAATCGCAGGAGAGCAGTGGAAGGAGCATAGGTCGGTGGAGGGAATTGTTCGTATTAGGAGAATAGAAGTGGAGGAGCAGCAAAGGCAATCCCAGATTGATGGAAGCTTGTATAACTCAGGGTTTAAACGGCTGCAGGTCGTGGAAAGAAGGCCCTTCTACTTCATTGACGCGCGGTTGGGATTAGCTCAGAAGAGGCTGCTTGCTCGGGCGAGGAGTGGATCGGAAGAACGAGGCCTCAAGGTCTGGATGGGCGCGAGATACACCAAATTTACGTTACGTGGCTACAGAGGAGATACGTGGGAACAACTGACAGTGGAGTTTAACCGCTTGCCCTACTTTGACGATCCCAGTTCGTCGCACGATGTACGCAGATCCGCGGGTACCGCTGACTAACTCTCCCACTTATATACGAGGCAATATTAAAAATGACTCATAAACCTCGGGAGCTGTGAGGGCGCGCATGACAGCTTGAAGCGCTGTGTGTAATACGTGCAATATGTATATGGAGCCTTGTCCGAGGAAGAGGCAAATTTAAAACCGCGACTGTTGCGACGCTACGAACCACGGACGATGCCCGCCATTTTAACGATTGGCTCGATGTGCGACTACACTTATTGCTAACTCACTCTGAAGTAAATGGTAGGGCAAGGGGTTAAGGCGATGGAGGCCGATTGGGCGAGGCTTGGATGAAGCTTGGAAATTAGGTTGGGTAGATTACGATTACTGTGTGGAAAGGGAAGCGGTTTGGATATGATAAGACGTATCACGGAGGAAGAGAAGAGAAGGAGACGATTGATGAGCAGGATGGATGAAATGACATGGACTTATTTGCATTTATATTTATTTATTTTTATATGAAAAAGTATGCCATTAAGGGTTATGAAATCTGTAAGTTCGATATAAGATAGGTACAGAAACCGACCTGATGCACATAGTCGTCATGAAGAGACATCATTCTACTACAATTGCATACATATCACATACGTGGTAACCAGGTTGTGCCCCTCGAAAAAAAAGGAAATAAACACAGGGAGGAGATTAAAGAACTCAGTTACAGTGAGATGAACATGCGAGAGATGAGAGGCAAGCGAGAGGTGATGTTGTATTATAAGAAGATGAGTTGTTATGTTTGAATTTGTGGCTGTTATGGGTAGTAAATCTTGATGTACGCATATTCGTCGTTGCCTGACTGTTTCCAAGCCCTCTCCCGTCTCGCACACACATATAATAAGTTCGATGTTTTAATGAATTTCTGATGAGGCTTAATTAGAGATGCACGACGGTGCCATCAGGATGATGAAGATGATGTTCACTGCATGTTATTGAAATACATGCACACACGTGCGCTTAATGCAATAAGAAGAAGAGAAATCCGTAGAAAAAAAAAGAACTGAACAACCACAGTCAGCGACGAATAAGAACAAAAATGATCAGACACATCGTGTGCCAGGAGGGCATCGAGATGTAGAGATGAGTGATTATCAGCTGCTTCTTTACAAACGCAGCGACACGCATCCATTGGACACAAGTGATAGAATTTTAAAAGTTATCTATTTCATTCGATTCGCATTCATCATGCACGGTTTAAAACTGACTGCAGCACAGCGGCCATTTTTCGAATGATTACTCATATCACGCCAGCTCGAATTGATTTATTCTTCATGTGGATTATATTTGGGGCCAATACGGAGACGCCTATTTATCTACGTTTTATTTATCAATGAAATTATTTGAGCTGCCTAGATGACTTCATACTTAATGAGCTTGTTACGCCTGGGGAATTAATGGACGATAACGTTGATGGGTCAACGTGCGTTCGACAATATAAACTCCTGATTATAAACAATTAGGACAAACACATAGCATTGGCTGCTATTCGATCTAATGAGGAATGCTTACTCGTTATAAGAGCGCTCACTGCGTTCACTTATCTGCTTGTCCACCGTATTTTTTCATTATTATAAAACATCGGCGATAGTTAGTGATATGACGACACGTGCGCCTCGTTTAACATCATGCGACATTTTCGAAGTGTGTGATTAAGGAACAAGTATTATTGCAAGTATTATCGTTACGAAAGTCGGTGAACAAACCGCGTGAAACAATGGAAAACAAAATTGATCGAAATCAGAGCAAGAAAGTATGAAATGTGGAATTTTCTTAATGAAATAGAGGTAATTATGGTTACTGTAATATTATAACCATGTGCACTAAAATTGATGAAAAATGGAAAACAATAGACGCGTTAAAAAGTATACAATGCTACATTGTTTGAAATTATAACACAATTGGAGTTGTATTATATAAGGATTGCTGTTCTCATAATTTAGCAATTAAGAAAAACATACAGCAAGATATTTCAAATTTTGGTTTAATTTATTACAAATATTGTAGCAGATATCAGAATGTTATTATCAGAAGACCGGTTTTAGTGTCTATATACACCCAAGGCCACCCTATTTCAGATCAGGCTATTCACAATATAGGTAGTGATGTTTAGTATTACTTCTTTATATCGTTATTAAATTTCAATTTTGGACCGGTTTCGGTGTTTTTATTACACCATCCTCAGCAAACTACAACATAAGGTACATAGTCAGATTTTTGTTATGTTTACACTCATTTTAGGTTATATGTTTACATGTTAAGTTTCCTAAACCTTCCTTTAACCCAAAATGAATGTAAACATAACAAAAATCTTACTATGTACCTTATGTTGTAGTTTGCTGACGATGGTGTAATAAAAACACCGAAACCGGTCCAAAATTGAAATTTAATAAAGATATAAAGAAGTAATACTAAACATCACTACCTATTATCTCAACTTTATATAGGCATCAACAATCATATATTCACAATATGTTTGGGTTAAGCAGGCATTAAGCTTGTCAAAACAATAGCGAAACCCGGATCTCCGGATTTTCGGGTTTCATCAATTTTCGGGTTTATTCTGTTTCGGTTGTGTCTGTGAAAGCCCTTTACTAGAGTAAAGTAAAAAGACTATACGCTGAAAGTTATTTTATTTTTATTCTCATTTTTCCAAATATGCATTAAATATAATCACTAGTCAACTGGAGGAAAGAGGCTTCGTTCGCTAGTAGTACAAATAAACATGTTAAAACATGAGCTGATGCGTGCCAATGGACCTCAATCGCGGGAGCAATTAATCGCTGTTATTTTAGTGCCAATTATCAACAAGCTCGCGCGCAGTCGCGTTGATTTCGGTTTGAGAAACAGAATTTTTAGCATCATCTAGTAGTGGGGCGCACTCGCGTTGATTTCGGTTTTGAAAACAGAACTTTTAGAATCATGAAGTAGTGGGGCGCACTCGCGTCGATTTCGGTTTTGAAGACAGAACTTTTAAAATCAAAAAATCGAGCAATAGTGGAGCACAACTGCGTCGATGCTGGTATCGGAATCCGATACTTTCAAGATCAGCTGACTCTGGTATAAAAACAGAAACTTTAACGAAAATTCGATTAAAACTCTTGAAAGTAAAAGCCAGGTTTAACCCGAAACTGACAATGCGGAAAACCGAGTAACCCGGAATTATCGGGTACTCTTGGCAAGCCTAGTAAGCACCGATATTTGACATTTTTTTGCCTTATTAATATTTTTGAACACTCGGCTAAAAGAGTTGTTATTTGGGTCGTTTTGAAATGGCTTTTGATTTGTTTAGCTCTCACAAATATGCCCTTTTTTGTTGCTCAACAAAATTTCCGATAATAATTTGCACAGATTTTATACAATTGCAGGGATATATTTATCAAAATAGTTTTCGTGTGTTCGAAGAACTTGAGTAGGTAGATTCTTAAGTAATAACCGTAATAAAACTGTCACCAGCTAGAAAAAAGCAATTCATTACGGCAAAGATATTCACCACATTCCTTAATTGTAATGAAATCAACAATTTGCACTTTATTTAATTTAAAGTTAATAAAATTAAATGAGTTATTTTATTATCTACCAGTGGTGGGTGGTCAGAAGGAAGGAGTATGAGCATGTTGGTTTGTCGGAATTAGCGGTAGAGGAAATATTGCGGGAACGGGGACCGTTAGAATGGCTGGTGCGTGAAAGGGGTCGAGAGGTGGAAGAACAGGTGCGCCAGGAGAACATTAGTAACAGCTCGTATAACCCCACGTACAGGCTAATATAGGTCATCGGCCAGAAGCCAAAAAACGACGACAAACGGGTTATGGCCAGGGCAAGGTGTAGGAGTGAGGAACAAGTAAGAAAGCTGTGGATGGGGAACGAATATATGGAATGTGTGTTATGTCGAGGTGGGGTGGATACCTGGGAGCATCTGTGTGTCTGCGAAGGGGTGAATGGTTTGGGATGTAAGACGAGGAAGGTAAGGGAGTGGTTGGGAGAGGGAAGGGAGAGTGTCACAATACTGAGACAAATTATGAAGGAGGAATGGAAACGGAGGAGAGGGATGACCAAATAAGGAGGGTGAGATGAAATAGCACGGATGGCGAAGCATATGTAGAGTTTCCGAAAACCTGCGTCTTTTCAAAAATCATGATAGTTGCACATGTACTTTATTTACTTTATTTTGTCTTTTTGTTATGGATTATATTTTTGTTTTATTTATTTATATAATGAAGTCTATTTGCGGTAAAATGTTAAATGGTGTAAAAGATAAATGTCAAAAAGGTCCAACAACTACTACTATTTCTATTATCTACCGATAGATACCAAGCATAATATGATTTTATTTTATTTTATTGTATCTATACCTAACCCTTTTGTTGTTAATCGCCAATTACTTGCAACGACTAAGATCAATCTGAATGATATTTGCATGTACGGATTTGTTGATTTATTGTGATTTTTCCGTTAAATACTTTTTATCAAATGTTGATAAATCAAACGGTGTGATGATTTTTAAATTCCTACATGTTATTTTCCACAAGAGCCATCCACCTGTTATTGATCATTACATTCGATCAGTACCTGATATTACAAAACGAAGACTACGGATCTGATTGCAATAGCACCATCAATAATATATTAGCACCTCCAGTATCGAATGTCAAAATTTAATTTAACGTTTTTTTAAGGGACAATTGTCTCGCTGCTGGAAGGCTCGCTGCTAACATCTTATCGGTGCTCGTATCAATAGAATCAAGGCGAATCAAGGACGATTTTATCAAATCTTGAAGTGATTCTAAACATATGATCCCAGGCAAAAGATTCATTTTTATCTAAAGAGCAGAAATGCAGTTATGTCAAATCTATAGGGTTACATGTAACATAGTAGTCATGTCAGACGATGATGAAATATCGATGTTTTTCGAAATCGATATTTACAATTTTACGATACATCAATATCGAAATATCGTCCTGCAAATATCGATATTATCAATATCGATCCTATCGAAACGCCATCTGTAAATGGGTTTCAGAACTAATTACAGTTACCAACAACCTACAGTGATCATTAATACACATGGAATCTCTGACTCATACAGAAGTGTTACTAACCTGTATCCGTGATTTAATAGAAAAAACATAATACTATTATAAAATACAAAAAACTTCTTGTTAATCAATAAATATAACGACAAAAATCGATATTTAAAGTATTACTAAGAATAATAATACATGTAGCGATCTATCAGTCTTTCCGCCAAATATAATAATTACAATAATACATAGAAGCAGATCAATGCAATACTAAATGTGGCAGAGAATCGTTATTGATGTTAATCTCTTGGATACCAACAAATACCAGATAAAAACATATTATATAGTACCTAAAATGTGAATCACAATTGAATCACAAATATTTTAATTTAATACATTTCAATGGATGCTCCAGTGTTTAAAAAAAATTGAAATTCTATTATCTTATACGCAGCGCATGCAACACTGCAGACACACAAAAAATTGAAGACATTTGAAAACCACCTAAAACAAAAATGCAGATCATTTACTGTTGGTGCCAACGATTTTGTAGGTAATAGTATCGGTGTCCAACCAAGTGGCGCAGTGGTCTGGTCTATGGCTACTGACCACGAGGTCCAGGGTTCGATTCTCGGTGGGGATGCATAGCAAAGTGAATTCTTCTTCTTATCAATAGCATTAGCCTCTAATATGATTAATCGCATTAAAAAAGAATTGAGTGGAGCTAATGACCATAGTAGTCGATGCTCGGTAAACTGAAACAAAAAAAAATAGTATCGGTTGAGATTAACACTCTTGAATATTTTAAGCATAGAAGGAAGGCATTGTGTTTCATTTGAAGTGAAGTTTCAAGTGAAGTGAAACTTCGAGACGTCTGTTTCCTTACGAAATTCAGGGAAACATTTTCATTAATGTGAACTGAAAAACGAAATTTATGACTATTCCAAATCAGCATAAATACAATATTTATACTACGTAACACATTTCACACTGATTATGAACGTGAAATTATCATAATGGACGCACTTAAGAAGGTGCTGAGTTTGGTTTTTGGTGAAGTGGAAATAAATATTCAAACTATCGAGAATAATAAAACATTGAATCGATTAGGAACCGAAATGGCAGAAATATATCAATGGATTACTAAAGTAATAAAAAATCAACAAAACCAAAGTTTGAAAATGTATGCGGCGTCTATTTCTTTAACTAATTGTAAGCCAGTTTTAATTCACACCACAACGCCACAGTACAGCGTTTGTTCTTATAGAAATCTTAAATTTGATATTTACAAAACGACTTACAATTAGAGATAGGACATAATATATGGCCACCGCATGCGTCCATTGATTCCAACCTGGCGACACGTATGTTTGGCTTGTGGGGCGCCTGATCGGAAACAGTGGTTGGTGTCTGGCGTCTGTTTCCCATTCTTATTTAGCACTCAAAACATTCTTTCACATGTATAACAAATATGGAAACTGCAAGTGACATAAGTTTACGCAAATATCTATCTTCTATCAAATATCCGTGTTTAAATGAAATAAATATGTAAATAGATATTTATATTTAATATAGATTTATATTTTATTTATTTAATGTATTCGGTCCGGAGACCTGGCCATCGACCTTCACTGGTCCTTCAGCCTGGATACATACATATGATTTTATTGTGTTTTTGTATATATTA
>JAODAC010033352.1:0-14024 GCA_027575185.1 Mimaenictus wilsoni
TTTTTTTGTCAAAGTTGGTATTGTTATTGTTATCATTTAAGTTAATAATTAGGTTTAATGATTAATATGTTATGTTAATACTCTGAAGTGTAATATTTAATTGTACAAGGAAGTATCAGATAAGAGGCAATGCCAATAAATGTTCCCTTATTATTATTATTACTTTTTCACCACACCTCTAACATTTCCAAGCCTTAATATAGCGTTAGTTCTTGGTTAAAACAAAGAGTTAGGAATAGTGTGAATGTGAATTCATCTATGGGCAACAATTAGATATCGACCAACAACATGCATTCGCCATATGCTCCCATATATCCTGGCCCACTCCACAAAGTATACACCTGACATACTGCTCCCCCATCCATACCTTTCTCCCCCGCTCCTCAGAGCCGCATCTTGCTCTTGCCACGAGAATTTTATCTTCTACACTCATTTCCTTGTATCCTATATAGTTTGGCCGCCTGCCAATAGTTTGAATACCTTGATATTCAGGGTTACATGTACTCTTCCTAATTTTACCTTGTCTTTGTTCTTCTTCAATCTCTCCTAGTCTCCTGCGAACATTCATCTCCAGCGATCCTGCGCAAAGCATGCGGTCAACTTGGTGAAAAAGTAAAGAGACTTTGCATTTTTTCGAAAAAGCTATATATTTTGTCATTTATATTTATGTGGTTCTATTCAAAGAATTCCTCGTCAGATACATTACAGTCATGTCAACGTATTTTCAAAGTATCGAATCACTTGTAAATAGCACTTTTCGGTATAGCCTCGAGCTCTTCCAGTGATCTTTATATCTTAAATTGTAGCAAATCTTAGACCTTTCATTTTTCACGTTAGTTTTGGGTCCAAGGATAACTAACTCACATGTGGCCAAATCCGGAGAATAACGTTCTTGAAACTTGATTCTAATGTTGTTTTTGACCAATAAATTTAATAAAAATTAAGAAGTTTCGGAAGTAACTGAGTAAACACACTTTATGAAACATGTGTATGAATACCATAACGTTCGATCAAATGTCAACGCATGAGCCAATCAATGGGCCTCCTATGAGAGGTCAGAATGTTAATAGATTCTGATATTCTATCCTGACGTCTTATTGGGCTGACATTAAATTTCTTTACTTAGGAATAGTTAGGACCTACCTAAATATGATTTTATCCACTTGGATTTCCCACATGAATCCCAATGATAACAAACATATACAATTTCGATAATCTCTATCATTTCAGGAAGATTTGTAATACATTTAATAACTCGAAAGCAAACTAATGTTATGCATGCCACGTCTATAAACGATTCTATAGGGTTATAATGTGGAACGCCGATGACCGTTTTGATTTTTCTGCTTCTGTGAAATTAGCAGTTAGCAATGGCGAGTTGGGAGCGAGGAATGGTAGCAGTATAATCGAAAACCGCACACACTAATGACATATTTGCAGCAAAGACTGCGACCGTATAGTGCATATGTACGCGGTGCCAATCAATTAAGTACAGGCCAATAAACTTCTGCGTTTGGCGTTCTGCCAGTCGCAGCGCAACGCGATCGAATGCCCGGCGCCTCCACCGTCCTGCGAACCGTCGAAAAGTTTATGCCCGCATGACGAGGGCATAGTGACGCGAGCGACAACACACATTCGCATTACAGTCATGTATAGCACTACATGTGGATATAATGTTGTTGCTGAATTTTCAACTGTTAACCACAAATAGGCATAGAAAAAATTGGACAAATTCGACGACAAAAATGGTGAGAAAGGTGTCAAATCTTTTAGACAACGATTCGACATAATTGTATCTTAATTCTTACATGGTCAATTTTGTATATTTGTATTAGAAACTTTAGAATCTATTATGAGATTTCAGTAGAGAAGTTTCAATTGTATCTGTTCATATATGATAAAGTTCAGATTAAATCTAATTGCAAACAATTTAAAACGATTTAAAAAATTCTAGTTAACTGGTCGACTATTCTGGTAAAGGGATTTTTACCAGATTTTCCAGAATTATATAAAATTATGGACTGTAGCCCGAAATTCTTACTCTGTTACCTTGCAATCAAGGTTATAATTTTTTAACGCGCGTATCCACGTATATCTATACTGCTTTTCAGAATTCAGGTCAAAATGAGACGAAAATAAACGCCAACATAATGGAATACTTTTACGGTGGGGCCAAGCAATTCATGGAAATGATGAAAATTTTGACGCGTTGATGCGGCATCGCGTGCTAAAGCCGCGCGATCCTGCATTCAGGGGTGCGCACTGACGAATCGGATTTAACATTTTTCCATACATACATATACATACCGACACATGCAGCGGGTACGAGAAATGAGAGCAATCCCGCCACGTACACAATGCGGTTGTACTTCTCTCGCTGGAATACGGCAAGTATCACCAAAACCTAAAAAAAGAGACAACCAACAAACATTTCAAGACGAACAAAAAACTTGTACTTTGTTTTATGCATCATGGTGAATTTGGATCGCGCCCACGTACAAGGAACGTTGGCTAGGCGGGCCATCAACCAGCCACATTGAAATGTAATCAACCTGAAGATTGAAATGGAATGTGAAATAAAGAAATCGAACGCCCGTCTGCGACGTTTATGTCTTCATAAAACCGTGCTGACTGACAGACGTAGGTTTATATGTTCTCATAAATTATGCCAGACTCGTATTGACATCTTCAATAAACTAATATTTTATAACTTTTTGTGTAATTGAAAATCTGTTAGTCTTTAAGATGTACCTATATAATTATATCATGCTTTGCTTGACAGCACATTAAGAGGACGTTAATTGGTTTTTCTGTGTTCAGTAAGAGGAAAACAGAAAAGGAAACGCAAGGGGTTGAGCCAGATTTAATTCATTTGCTTAAAGCGTTTGGGCGAATAACCAAAGCGCGTGTATAAAACACCTACTGGCAGCAACAAATACTTAATGCTACCAGTAGCAACATAACTCGCAATTCTCCTTGTTTGTTCTGTTGTTCTCCTATTACACCGACCCGAATGTTGTTATTCTAGCTACCATGAAGCACTTCTTATTTAAATCATATAATTTCTATCGATCAGTCGAACAAACAGCTCATTTTTCGGTATTGAGAATCAGGAGTACAAAAACGCAAACGGTAGTACAAGATGTGATTCATTCGCTTAATTCCTTGGACGAACAAAACGGGTGCAGGCCACACCGACTTAACAGCAACAATCATTGAATTCTACTTATAACGTCATAACTGACACCTCTCCTTGTTTGTTCTGTTCTCCCGATACTATGTCCCGATTTTTGCAATGCTAGCATTCAATATTTCTTAGTTAAATCATACCATTCCAAACAGCTCATTTTCGACATTGAGTATCAGGAGAACATAAAACTGGAAGATGTGATTCATTTACTAAAAGTAGTTGCGTGAATGACCAAAACAGGTGCAGACCACATCGACTTAACATTAGCAATCACTTAATTCAACTAATAGTAATACACCTCATACTTCTCCTTGTTTACTCTGTTCTCCTAATACTATGTCCGGAATGTAGCAATTCCTAGCATTCAACATTTCTTATTTTAATAATATATTTCTTATCGAATAGTCGGCGAAACAGCTCATTTTCGCTATTGAGTATCAGCAACACAAAGCGTCGCAAGGGGTAGTGCAAGATTTGATTTATTTGTTTAAAGCAAGTGCGCAAATGACAGTGTTCAAAACCGCGAAATTACCAAGGCCACGCTCGACCAAGGTAGGGTTAGAACAGAAGATAGGCGGACTCAAAAGTAAAATGGTACAAAAGTATCAAAACAAACTAATGCAGGGCTGGACTACCCGTCCAATGTGTAAGTCGAGGAAGAAGTTGTTAACGCAGCAACGTTTGCGTAATAACTAAATTTGTATTTACAAAAATCCTAAAACTAAACATATACAAGCTCCCAGAAACTTCCCACCACGAGAAATTCCACCAACAAATCGACGTGATGACTAAAATAGGCACACCCCCGTCCAGTTGGGATGCACCACTGGTGCCTCTCTTTTCCGCATGCAATTCGTGGTGGTCCGCCACTCGTCCACGACTGTAGACCACCCGTGAGCGAGCTGGTGCGTCTAATGTCAGCCAGCGTCGCTTTCATCCCCAAGATGTATTGCCCGAGATATATTTATGCGTTTAATGGCTGAGTTTCCAAAATCTTTGGCGTCAACCGTTACTAAGCTATAGAAATCAATATCACTAGAAATTGTCAGATCAACATTGGGCATCTGGCTCCAGACACCAGATACCTTTTTCATTATGCCCTTTTCATTGCCTATTAGCCTCGCCGTTTTCTACGCAAAGGTTTCAGCCCACACCGACTTAGCGGTAGCAATCACTTAATTACAGGAATAGCAGCATAACTCGCACTTCTCCTTCTATGTTTTCATCTCCTAATACTCTGCCCCGAATGTTGTTATTCTAGCATTCAACATATCTTATTTTAATAGTATCGAATAGTCGACCAAATAGCTCATTTTCAGTATTGTGTATCAGGAGATAAAAAAACGCACGGGATAAGATATGATTCATTTAATTAAGGACTTAAGGAGGTTGAAGGTATTACCAAAACGGTGGCAGCCTTAACAGCAGCAAATACTTAATTCAACAAATAGCAAAACACCTAACACTTCTCCTAATACTCTGCCCAAAATGTTGCTATAAAATAAGGTATATTTTTATCATGCGTGCATCATGGTTATAACTATCACACCAACCATTGAATGAACGTGTATTCCTTATCAGTACAATTTAAATATAGCCTGCGTCAGGGAAAAAGTTTGAAAAATACTAGATGAACGCGCGCCATTTCAAGAAATCTTAAAAAAAAAACTTTAGTTATAACTTTCGATGACTGCCTTACCACTTGTTTTTTTCTTGGGCGCCAGCTTCAGAAACTTTCGATTTGTACGAAACCCTCCGACTTACGGCACCCTTTCGTTTCAATGGACTTGCCAACTATACTTTATTAAAAAAATTTAAACTCGTTTGCAACTTTTCGCACGCTTTAGTGCAGCAAAAGTTGAGAAATCACCGAGCACTGATTAAATTATTGAAATAATTGGATAGTGAGGTGAGCGACTAGCAAAAAAAATGTGATGGAGGAGGTTCACACAGGTCATTCAGTCGGTAGATTCGACTTATATTCGACCAGTATTACGATAAATGTCTCGCCATTATATACATTCGGTTTTATATGTTTTCCCTTTTTTATATGTTTATGGTGGGCCACGCGTCCCCTATGCGTCTGTTTCTTTATTTCTGAGGGTCTTCCACGCAAGAAAAACCAAGATAAATTTTCCAACTTTGATGACTTTATTTGACATTTAACCTGACGTGGGGCCTCCCGGCAGGGCCGATGTTCGTTTCGTTGCGCACCAAAAGACACAGCGGACGGACGTCAGGCCGCACCGTCTCACAGACGCGGGGGCGCGCTTTTGTTATCGCAGCGTAAGGATTTCTTTTCCCTCATTTCGCTACTCGCCTCGCCAAGTATTTGTTGCTGCACGAATCGCTCGATTGTATGCGAAGCAGAGGGAGATCAAGCGATGAGACAACATCGATTTATTGTTCCGGGGACAAATGCTTCGAACGGCTGCAACCCTCCAGACCGTACCCCTCTTCCGTCTTGCGAAAGCGCGCAAGCCGGCGAACGAATGCGGTCGTGAGATTGTGCCCTCCCGTATTTTTGCACAGATTTGAAAAAGAAATCTGCAACGAGAGCATTCTAAATTTGATGTAACGCAACGCATTGCTTTTTTTTAAGAGTCGCTAAAATGTCTTTCCTTGGAGGTACAACATTCAGACGTTCCAATGATATACCGCGGTTGATTCTACGTCGCGCAAAACACCACACGCTATATTGTTATGGCGTAGCGTAAAGGAATGTGATTAAGCATTCCGTGTCGATGTGTACTGGTATCTTGAGACTATAATTTTCATCGCCCATCGCCATATCCTTGCGAAATATGCGGAAGCGATAGAGCGCACACAATAAACTTCCACTTCTATCCTTCTTTATGCATTTTTACGCTAGAACATTTCAATTTTCATTTCTCGAGACAAGATCGAGTACCATGTAAATATTACAAATTATGGAGGTGCAAATGCACTTTAGCAACGTTAGAACTGTTTGTAACTTGCAATTTCCACCATATTCTTACTGCAAAAAAAAGTAAGGGGAAAACCTGCACGTAAGAATGATTTGTACAAGGATATGAGGTTATTTAAAAGTTATTATTGCAGGTATTTCTACATACGAGAATAGTTTGAAAAGTATGTGCAAAATTAATACTAAAAATTAATGTATATATTTTATTGGCTATCAACCCTGACGTTTTTCCGCCGTGTTTTTACATATAATTTGTGTGTTTACAATTTTTATGTATTTTGTGGTGTTGTTGTTGTGTGTTGAATATGAATATGTTGAATATGCTGAGTGTTGAATGTTGTATGTTGAATGTTTAATGTTGTAAGTGTTTGTAGAATATTGTGGGTGAATAATATTCACCCGATGGGTTGCCCACCTCGAGGAATCGAACCCTATCCTCCTACGTGATAAGCCGAAACGCTACCACTAGACTGTCCAGGTGGGCTAATAATTAATTTTTAAAATATCTAAATTTTAGGATCCATCATTTTTATATTTATAAGAAGAAGTTATTCTTCTTCTTCTGCTATTTGTTTCGGCATTTTGCCTGTTTCCATTTCAGTCAGAATTTAGGTTGTCGCTCCATCTCTTACGGGGCCTTCCAAGGGATATCTTTCCACGTGGTGATTTTTCTCGGGCTTTTCGGACGATCCTTGTTTTGTATGGCCATCCTATGTTATCGTTCCTATCTAGCTTTCGGTTCTTGCTATATTGCACCATGTCTTCTGTTGGGAACCGTTGTCCACGGTCGTTGAATATGTTCCAAGCTTTTATGAAGGTCAAGACTGCAATTGAAAGATATTTTACGATGTGCACATTTTGCGATTTGGGTGGTTTTGGAAAGCGTGTATTGTTTAGGCACGTCCGGTGGTACCATTTTACCTTTAACGACCTCCCGCAGATCGGGTGACTAGGCTTGCGAGTGGCGAAATGTGCGTCGCAGATGTTTGGGCAAACCTGTACCTAAGGGTAAGACGTTCTGGGCACACCCTGTGTAAGGTGAGAGAGAGAGCGAGTGGTAGGCGGAGTGGTCCAGACTCACCGAACGGGTAGTTCGGGTCCTGCTAAAATAAAAGACCTTCGGCGTTTTCGTCAAAGGTTAATGTTGTCGGCAGGCACTTCGGATATCTCCTATGTTTCTCAGTATCTTCATTATTCAGTTCTGAGTAGTCTCTGGATAGTTGTCGTCCAATATAATCTGCTTCTAGACTAATAGATTTTTAGAGAAGTGCATGAAACAGTACACTCCGAATACTCAACCCGATTTGTGTCCAGATGACCACTCCGATAAATTTTAAACCTCGTAAACGGTTCCAATTAAAGCTGCATAGTCAGTCAGTCAAGCTTTTCTTTTTTCATGCGCCAATTTAGCGCAATTTATTTTTCGTCCATATTTAGAGAATGCCTCGACTTCTTCGTTTCAATTGAGCGAACAAAATAAACCGATCTGGCAGAAACTTGAGGGGTGTTCTTCCAAGAGGTACCACGATTTAAGAATAATTTCGATACGCATCAATAGTACACGATTTCTGACTTTGCAATGGCTTTTTAAACCACTCCGTAACATTTTACGGAAATATGTTTGTGATCGGGAAAATTCCTCCTTTTGTATTCAATTTGACAGGGATTAATTTGTATTCCACGAAACTCTGTATAAAATCTGATAAACTAGTTGCTAATCGAACGCCGAATGAGCTATTTCTTCACCTTCCCTAATGCAGACAACGGGTAGTTGTCAGCCTTAATTCTTCTGTTTAAGGACTGTATGTGGGCCCAGTGCATCTATCACGCTATCGCCTAAGGGTCGCCACTCAGAATACGTAAATACGCTAATGACTGGACCCGGTGCGTTCACCACACCATCAACCAGGGCCGCCGATGTTAGTTCGCGACAGCCTGTGTTTCTACCAGAATATTTCTGAGTACTTTGAGCATATGCTTTCCCATTTAAGTAGGTTGCTAGCCTTGCCCAAAGTGATGAAGACTTATGTAAGAACAACCACAGATTGCCGGAGCGAGTAGATGTGACCACAACCAGGATATGAACCTAGGGCCCATTGCGATGTGACCAACTGGTTTACGCTCTTTACACGAAAAATCCAGTATCGATAACTAAAACTCCACCGAAAAAATATTGGGATTATCAAATTTTGAAAAAATCAAATACATATCCGCAGGATTTAAACCTGATATGGATTAAACTGTCAACAGCAGTGGCGGTAAATTTGAAACACGTTATCCTGTTTTATTTGTATTAATGCCGTCGTATTTTCGATGAACATCCGTGCATATAGTTTGCGGGTGTTGTATAGGAGCAGTAAATTGAGGAATTGACAAAAACGCCGATCGCACTGCAGCGATGGTTATACTATGGCATAACCATCCTATATCCTATCTGTAATGCCCTTAAGGGTTTTGCTGCCCGGTTGAAACCCGAAAACGCGCAGCAGTAACAGCATGTCATCGCAGCGTCGGGACGTAAGAACGCGCGGCGGAGCGTGGGGAGATGGCCCACAACGCTGGCGCTTTCCGCCTACTTTCATAACTACCCCCGGCACCCGTCCGCCTCCCAAGCGCCCGCAACGCTTAACTGCCCCAAAGGCATCGTCGGAAAATGATGATTCCGAGCACGCCGGACGAGAATATTTCATCGCGAATGGCAATAGCGTCCGGAGCTTTTAGTGCAAACCTGGTCCTGACAGGCCGGGCCGAGGGCCGTAGCCCGCCAAGTATAAGGTGTTGGATGGAGAATTTGGCAGCAGCACCCGACCAAAAAGCGTCGCACATAAACAACCAACGCCAAAATGTATCATCGTATACACATTACGATACCGCAGCGACGCACCCATCGAAAAGCGCTGGCGATATTTACAGCCATTGCCCCTGCCTCAGGCTTCGTTTTATTCCGTCTATTCGGGTGCCGGGAACGGCGTCGCCGGTGTGCGCCCCTAATAGTTTTGCTACAATCCTGCGGACGGCAGGAAATCCAAGCAGAAAGAATATATCTGATCAGTCCGAGAACCTCTACTGGAGAAAGACAGAAACTTGCAGACTATGTGTATTCGTATAGTATGAATGCCGCAAGGCATCCATCATTCTATATGTTAATTGCTCATCTATACCAACAAAATGTGGATAAATCGCTATATAAACGTATTGAGTTGAGGTTTTTGGCTTGATCAGGATAGGCAGTCATGGGGTAGGGGTTAAAAATAGCTATATCAACTTATGGGGTTTATGTCTTGAGGGTTGTTTAGGCGACGCTTGATGTTTGCAGTCATCAGGCGAAAGAAATTCTTGCTAATCACCCTTTTTTTTCTAAGGTCTGATAGGCCCAGAAAATCGGGTGTATTTGTATAGTATGAGTTTTGTAATGCATCAATTATCAATCAAATCATTCAACAACCAATTGGAGTCATGGGATAAGGGATTTAAATCGCTATATCAACCTGTGTAGTTTATGTCTTGGGGATAGATCATGTGAGGGTTGATGTTTGGAGTCATCAAGGGAAAGACATTCCGTCAACCTACCCCATACATCCATATATCAACCTGTGGGGTTTTTCATGAGGTTAACCCCAAGATGTATTGGGGTTGGTCAGACGAAAATTGATTGACAGCCGTCAATTTATACCAACAAGATGTGTATAAAGCACTATATCAACATGTTGAGTTGTTGTTTTGGGGTTTTAGGCAAGTGTTGAGATTTTAGAGACGGCTATCATAGGATAGGGGATGTAATTAGCGATGTCAACCTGTGTGGTTATGTCTTGAGGGCTGATCATATGAAGCTTCGTATTTGGTGTGATCAGGCCTATGGATGTGGTTTATGTCTTCAGGGTTGATCAGGCGACCAGTTTCCCTACAGATTTGATCAACCAAGAATAAGCATGTGCATTCGTACAATATGAGTGATGATAGGCATCAATTTTCATTGCACATGTGAATTGCTTCACGTATGCTAACAAACCACGTATGAACCATACTGCACACATCTGGTATTCAGTATGGCTCTTTACAATTAAATGGTTTATGTGCGTGCAGTAAATATCGTCGTCCACAATAACGATTTCGTTATACGCAACGAGCACGATGTGGGCAGATATGAGTAGCGATCCCAACGAGGGCGACCCCTATTCGGTAGCGGCAAAGAAACTCAAACAACAAAAACGCTCGTGTGTTATACGTGCTTGCGAAATGCGCGTTTATGTTTGTTTTATGGCCGGCACACTGACCACCGAGTGTCGTAAATCTTCTTGAAAAGCGCGCCCGGCCAGCACCGTCCGTTCTATCCGCGTTCCCGCCCGAAAACCCATGCATACGTATATGAAGTGAAATATACTCGATGGACACGCTCGCGCTAGTGGCACACCGCCCCACCATCAGCACCGTCACCGCCACCGCCATCGCCCCGGGAAAGTGTGTAAAGATGAAAGATGGAGTTGTGAATTGTGAATGGAAATTTCGGGCGATAAAATTGCTTTTCGATTTTACGGCAGTTGCGATCGAAATTGCAGGAGTGGGCGTCACGTTTCAGTAATTTATTCTTATTGATATTCTCGATTATTAATTTGGTTATATATAACCGTGGATGCTATATTTCATTTACAATGTTTCTTCTTCGTGATCCGCGTGCTAACACGAACAGGAATGAGAACACGAAGGAACGAAAAACAAATGTCCTCATGTTCTTAACGTGGACTTTTCTTGTACATAATTACTGAATCCCATTTAAAATTGATTTGGCAAGGGAAAACTGTGCGATATCCATTTTCAAACTGAAAGTTTTGTTTCTTTGTTCACATCGATCTATTCTAGGTTCGGATATGTGCAACTTACTTGTAACTCCTGCAAATATATTTTATTACAAATTGAAAAGTATTTAGGTACCGATAAGAAGTTAGCAGCGCGTCTTCCAACGAATTAAAACAGTATTGAAAAAGTAAAACAAGTTGATATGTTGAATTGTGATGGCTGATATGCTCAATTATAAAACATTATAAAACATGAATGGTTGCTTTAATTATTATAAAAACTTGAGGTATTAATGTTTGTTACATTTGCAACCAGATACTTTTTTGAATTTTTGAAATATCTCATATAGTTATTGAAATACATGTAATTATATTTACGATAGCAATTATACGATACGATATACATTATGGAAGCGATTTTATTATTGTCTTTAAAATCCCTAATATTTTGAGTAATCTTTAAAGCTATTTAAGCGTTCTTTCAAAATAAATTCGCATGTTTAGGTTAACAAATGTAAAGTTCCTTAAGCGAGGTCTACCTTGAATAAAACATTACAATAGAGCGCTACAAGGTAAAAAAAATCAGCTCTAACAATTCAAAATCATAAATTACCTTGCTTTTTAAATGAGACGGTTTTAATTCGCAAAGTTCGCTGCTAACTTCTTATCGGTGAGGAACCTAAATAATCGATAAGAAGATTCCCATTTCATCTAATCAATCTGGGAAACTTTACTGAAGAAAAAACTCTTTCATTCATTCAGTATGAGTGTTTGTTAGGAGCCATGGACGCCAGAAAATATATTTACAAGGGGCAAATGGCTATATTGGACTTCATGGGATGAAAAAGGTTATAAATGTATCTATGTGAGTATTTCTTTAAATAAGTCTGCGATAAACCAGAATTTCGAGTTTCCAGTGGGTACAAGTGCACCTCCAATCCCTGCTTCCGGCACTCTTGTGGTCAAGCATAAATTTTCATCACTTATGTAAATTGCTTACATACATCGACAATCTACATATAAATTACTGCACATACTGCATATTTGATGTTTTGGGATCATTAAGCCAGGTACAATATCAATTTCAAAGCATATACTAATACTTGTATGCTAACAGAAGGTTTTGTTCCATTGTTAGCATTGATCTTAGCTAAATCTGGCATGTGGAACCTATGCCTGGGTTTGAATAATCAAGGAAAGTATATTTGCAATTACTAGAATTAGTACTAAAATCAAGACAGTCTAGAAAATGTTAAAATTTTTATAGTGGACCCTGTCATATGCGGGGCCTGGAATTTCCCAAATCCTGTGAACAACGGAAAATATTTCTGGTCCGTTAGATTTCGTGATTTTTGCATAAAGTTCTATCCGAGAGAGGCCCGTGCCCTTCCTGGAATCTTGACATTTCGTTTTTGCTCGATGTTTTCTCAAAACCTACTGATAAAAAGATTTGTTTTTGCTTTTTGCTCCCCAAGAAAAAACATGTTTTTTACAACCAGATTTCACAGTATTACAATACTTTATTGTCTATTACGGGTGCATAAACAAAAATTGATCTACTACAATTCCACATACAATAAAAAGGATGTTCGGGGAAATGTATACGTCGTTCTATTTGCAAGAAAAATCCGAAATGAAAAATTCTAATTTTTTGCCCGCCAGACCAAACAAACAGTTCGTCGTGTTTGCTAATTTGTAAATGTCTACTGCTGACATCTCAAAAGTCATCTCTTCGTCTCATGTCCGGTGCGTCGCTTCGCCGCCATCTCAGCCACTAAATCGGAGACACGCATCTCTTTGAGTAATCATACTGTAACATTTCGCAAACGACGCACAGCGGCATGAAAAAATGCGCCAGAGATGCGTGCTCGTGCGAAGCGGGTAAAGAAATTGCCACATAGATAGCAATCTTGTAACAACGGTTTAGAAAAAAATACTCCAAAAAACGATACGATGCATGATACGATGCTCAGTCGACATGCGTGTAACAATCAATCCAACGAAAATGTTGGCTAGCGTTTAAATAAATCACGTGTATTTCGCCGCAAGGTCCACTTCCTGTATTTGATATGTCAACATCAGACACATTTAATATATGCTGAAGAAACAGATGAAAACACGATGGTTATATTTATTAGTATTTGGTATCTGGTTGGAACAGTTTTATTATCACTTTTACATGAAAATTGGTAAGACTAAAGAAAATACAATTCGGTACATTTTACTGGGGGTATAATGTGGGGCCAATCTACAAAAAATCACCGTCGTAAATTCATCACGGTAAATTCACCGTCAAGAAAAATCACCGATGGTTAAATCACCGCAAGTAAAATCGACGCTGTCACCTCACCGCTAAATATATTCGATGAAAAGCATACATGAAATTAAAGAAAACATCTTTACATTCTTGGGTTTACGATTGCGAATGAATGACTGAAGCTGTTACACAGAAAATAAGTAAATCTGGAAATGAAGAAACAGAAAAATGATGTCGAAAATTTATACAAAAGTAAAAATTGTATATTTTAAAAAAGTAATGAACTTTATATGCACAAAAATATTAAAGAACAAACCAGGTTTTTTTTAAAAGACTCCTACTAAACCTAACCTAACTCTCTTCCATCCCCTTTGCTTTTCCCCGCGGAAAAAAATGTCCGTGTTGTAGGTTGAGAATCACCTTTTTAATTCGTGTGAAAGTCACTTGTGTCATTTACTAACGTCCGGCAACGCATGCGCATGCGCGTACCCACAATTAGATGTGAGAGCCCAAACTCAATCACCAACGGCTTGATAGCAATGAGACGCCCGCACGAATTTAAAGAGAAAATGCTGAGCTATCGATTAACGCTCATTGTTAACTCGTTGACAAACACAGACAATATAAGTTTCACAATATGTACTAATATTTCACACCTGATTTGTTTTCATGACGATAATACGATAATGCTATGTGAATATGATTGTTTTCACATCAGTTGGGGCCCGAGATTAGCATTGCGGTCCAGTCAAAACACGACTACTTCAAGGGAGTTCCCCCCAGTTAAGATGCGAATATTACGCCTTCGTTTGAAACATTAATTTTTGCCGTTAATAT